>QNUK01000517.1:417500-469242 GCA_013621035.1 Clarias magur | reverse complement strand
AAAAAGTGGAGGTAAATTTTGGTCTAACTTTCCTGTGAAGGTCTTCATGAGAGACAGTTTCATCATAGTGCTTGATGAGTGTTGTTGTTACTTAATTACATAATTCCATATGTGTTATTTCATAATTTTGAAAACTATAGTATTTTTTTAGAATATAGAAAATAAATCACTAAACAAAAAACGTTGAATTAGAAGGTGTATCCAAATTTTGCCTGGCGGTGTAGGTGACAAATACTAGCTTATTAGGCTCTGCTCAACATAGTCTAGTTGGCACCCAAATAGCCCCGAGTCTTTGGTCTGCAACAGTGTTTATCTACTGTAGGTAGTTAGTGAACTTTTTTTTTTATTTTTTTTATGTGAACTTTTTTTTTCTTTACATATACAGTACCACCTACCTAAACACTAATCACAGATGACACTGCCAGCCTGCTTTCTTGGTACAGTGCATTTATGCTGGTAAGCAATGCACATACACCCAGCTGTCTACTTGAAAGCCTTCTGCTACTGCATCCATTTGGATAGTCACAGGCCCAATGTAAAGACTTTGGGTAGTGGACAGCTTGATCACTCTGACCAGTCTCTGGCTACTATACATATAAAGCTGTGACGCACTTTGTTTGGCACCTTCCCATTGTAATTTAATTTGTGCAACAGGAGTACTTCTGTGGGTTCAGAACAGAATAACTAGCTTTTGCTCTCCAAACATAGCATTGATTCTTGCGTACTCATGATCCTGTTGCTGGTTCACCAGTTGCATTCCTTAAAAAACAAAAAAGATACTAACATATTTTAGGAACAATTAGAACAAGTCTTGGAAGAACAGGGTAGCATGATTACAATCCTTTACTAAACAAGACACCATACTTTTTACCATTTATAGTGATGTTTTATGTTGTTTATGCATGAAAGCCACAAGGCACAAAAGACAAATGTGTTGTTGTCACTAATGTCAGCAACTAAAAGTAGTCATTCTTTTTTAGCATCATTTTTCACACCTAAAGTTGCAAAAATACAGAGACAAAAACTTGTCATGTTACTAAGAAACTGCAAAGAACAATCTGCCTTAATCTGCACTCCTTTACAAATCTAGCAACATAAATGCCTTACCATGATGGAATTTAATAATTATATACCCTCTTGCTTTGTTCTGCAACCAGTGCTATTGGTGTAGCTTCTGATGTAGAAAAAAATAAGTCTAAGAGCATGGTAGTATAACACTAATTGTTAGTTATTATACACAATGTGCTAATTAATCTTAAGCAGTGTTACCAAAAGTGCTCTGATTTGTTGTTAAACAAATTGTCGTCTCTTTTAATATAAATATCTTTCATCTAAAAGCTCAGTCAATTGATTTGCCATCTGCTTGCCACAGTCTCATCTGACATTTGAAGTTACAAAATATTGTAAAGCATCATTTTGTCTGGTTGTTGAAAACAGTCCCATGCCAGTGAATATAAACTGTTGCACCAAATAAAAGTCACCATGTGGATTTAACTAAGCAAAGAGTCTGTTATTTACTGGATATGTCCCAAAGCTTTCTGTTAGTAGTAGTTCTGAGACCCCCTCACTCACAAGTCTCTCCATCAGGCCGACCGACATCTCAACCATTTCCATGCACAGTTCACCTGCTGTTTTTGAGGTGTTGCCCCTCCTAAGATCCTCCTCAGAAGACAATCCTGGCCTTGGCTGATGCAGACAGCTGCTCTTTGAGGACTTGTGACTCAATAGTTCAGGACTAAAATTTCTTACATTTTTGTACCTGAGCCTCCAGGTCTATTGAGACAACTTGGCACACACCTGCTCCATTATACCCTCGTTGTTTATTTTCTTAAAAACACTCCAAGATACATGAGACCAACTTCATTAAACACCACTTGGTAAGATTGGAGGCATTTTTTCCCTGTCACTGGCCTTTAAAAAAAAAAACAATTGTCCCAGTTTATGGATGCTTTTTTTTGGTCAGAGCATAATCATCATTTTTGCTTTTTATAAAAGCAATCACAATATATGCTGACAGAACAAGATTTTCTTGTAATCCTCTGACAGAAAAACCCTGCAGCTCAGATCTCATCTTACATAGCAGTGGCTCTATGGTTAGACTGTATAGTTGTCCAGATAGTACGCACCCATCTGATTCCCTGTTTCATTTTAAAAAGACAGCTAAGACTACCTTAATCCTTAAGTGAAAAACAAGCCTCAGAATATAAAAGTGTATGCTCTGTTTCAATCTGTTTGCAAGAGATTTGGAGAGGATTTTATAATCAGTGATTAATAATAACACTGGTCTCTTAAGTTCTTAAGGTCCCAAGTGTCCCTTTTTGGGGGATCAAAGAACCATTCTTGTGGACCTTTCCAGTAGTTTCTGTTTTTTAAATGACCACTTGTACACCTCAAACAGCTCAGGCCTATAGGTTCCCAAAAGTCACAAACATAGGTCAGAGCGCAGTGTCAGCCAGGGTACTCAAGGACTCATCCCGCCAGAAGTCTGGCATAGCTGGGACATGAACACCCAACCTTCCGATTAGTAGCCCAGTGACCCACAGCCTTAACTGATTAAGCCCTGGTAGGGGTCAGGGAATAGGCAAACTGGAATGAGAGTGGGTGGCAGACAGGTTTGGATTGGGTGAGTGCAACGAGTTGAAAGGCAGAAGTGAGTGCTTTTGCAGCGGGGTGCTTTGGCACTGGCACAGTGGTTGCAAACTTAAAGCAGGTTAAGACAGAAGACTGGGCCAAGGACAGGTTGGAGATGTTTGTGAAGACCTTAGCCAGCTGCACCATGCATGTTCTGAATTCTTGGCTGAAGATGCCATAAAGGACAGCTGCTTTCCTTGCATTCACTCTGCTGAGAGTAGCACACACTTCAGAGGTGGAGAGTGTGAACAACATCTGCTCACCTGTTAGTGGCTATTGGCTGTATGTTCCCTTTTTGAAAAACAAGCATAGAAGAGGTAACGCTTGTCTGGGAGTGACGCAGGGCTGGTTGGAGGTGCCCTTGGGTGGATTCAAGTCAGCCCTAGCCTGATAGTGCTCTCTGTTTGTCCATTCTCAGAATAGACATTCTCCACCTCAGAATGGCTCTGGTGAAGCTGTAGGCCTCCTGGTCTCCAGACCTACAGTAAAGGCTGTATTGTATGTTTTAAACAGAAAGCCAACCTCCCGGTCATCCAGGGCTTCTGATTGGGAAATGGTATGATGTTTTTTTTATGGTTACACACCTGCTAATATGGAGCAGAAAAGAGTTTGTGTAGATATTGATATTGGTGACTGAGTCAGTGGTTGTCTGAGCAGCACATTTATTCCAGTCTGTGTGTGAGAACTGTGGAGAGAGGCATCAGCCCCATCCAGCCAGACTTTAACAGTCCTGATGGTTGGTTTCACAAGTTTGATGACTGGAGAGTACTTGGGCAGCAGAAACAATAAAAGGTGGTCTGATTGTCTGAGGTGGGGGAGGGTGTGACTTTTTAAGCATCAGCCACACTTGTGCAAATATGATCCAGGGTTTTGGGTCCCCTAGTGTAGTACGACACATACTGTTAGAATTCTGGCAAAACAAATCTTAAGCTTCCCAGCAACAATAAAAGCTCAGTCAGGATGTGCTGTCTGAAGACTGTTAGCAGCACTAAGTTCTTTCATGGCTGTTCTAGCCTTAGCATCCAGGGGGACAAACACTGCTATCACAATAACGCATGTTAACTCATGTGGAAAATAAAAGGGGCTGCACTTAATAATCAGGTATTCAAGATCAGCAGAGCAGAGAAAAGGAACAATAACAGAGACAGTGCAACATGTTTTGTTTACATAAATACATAAGCCCAGTAATAATAATAAAATAATAACACTAATAATAAATACAGTTGCAAACAACGATGAGTTTGCCCAAGCACCTGCGCCATCACCGCCTGGGCGCACCACACAACCTGTGTGTCTTTTAGCATGTTAAGACTTCTAAAAAGCCCCAGATGCTGATGTCACTCGATGTGATGTCACTTAATATGATGTCACACAGGAAGTTATTAGCCAAAAAAGATAAATAAATGATCACCCTTAGAAGAAAAAAGAGCTGCTAGGGCCGTAAATATTTGTCATTTCTATAAAGCATCATTTAAACCTTTGAACCATATGTGTGTATTTGTGTGTCAGTGTGTGTCGTGAGTGAGTCTGTGTGTTACCATTGGTGATGTGTGTGTGTGTGTGAGACATGTCACTTGTTAGTGTGTGTGTGAGACATGTGACTTGTTAGTGTGTGTGTGAGAGACATGTGACTTCTTAGTGTATGTGTGTGATGTCCAGTGTTGGATATAACGCTCTACAATGTAACGCGTTAGAGTACTTGGATTACTTTTTTGATGTAACGAGTAATATAATTCATTAGGGCCGCCATTTAAGTACTCAGTTACTTAGTTACTTTTTCAAAAATGTAATCCGTTATTTAGACAATTTATTTAATCCGTGAGACAGACAGCAGTCATTCCCAATCCCTTAGTGTGTGTGTGAAAGTTGTCCTACAAGCCCCGCACCCGATAACCCCACCCCCTCTGTTATTCCTGCTGTTATACCCCTATCTCACCTATGAGGTTTGACTATGCGAGGACTGATGCGAGGAAAGATGGAAACCTAATCACAGCACCGAAACTCGCGGTGAATAATGAAGAACTGTACTTACAGCCACCACGCGAAACCACGTAGGTGAAATATGGGTATTAGTAGTTAACAGATTATGGATAAACTTCAAAGGTCTTGACTAAAACAACATGCATGAGGAATCACAAAGGAGTTTTCATTTTCTGCAGCAGAAAAGTACTCTAACCAGTTACTTTTATCAGAAAGTAACGCTGTAATGTAACTGATTACATTTTAAAGACAGTAATTTTGTAATGTAATTAGTTATTTTAAAAAATAACGTCCCCCAACACAGGTGATGTGTTAGTACGTATATATATAAATCTATTGGGTTGTTGTAATGAAAATTGTTCTGCTCAGTGAGATCTACTGTAGACGCGTACAAAGTTTCATATGTATATGTGCAAGTGTGCATGAGCTATGCAGCAAAATCTCATATGAAGAGTCTGTGTGTTAACATTTGTGAAAATGTGTGTGTGTGTGTGTGTGTGTGTGTGTGTGTGTGTGTGTGTGTGTGTGTGTGTGTGTGTGTGTGTTTGTGTGTGTGTGTTTGTGTGCGTGGCAATTGTATAAATCCCCTAGGAGCAGTATATTAAAATACACTGTGTGTGTGTGTGCGTAGTATGTATACTGTATGTAGAATATGTGTGTATTGTGTGTAATATGTGTGTAGTGTGTGTGTGTAGTATGTGGGGGTAGTATGTGTGGGGGTAGGATGTGTGTAGTGTATGTGTGTGTGTGTGTGTGTGTGTGTATGTGTGTGTGTAAATCGTATGTGTATGTAGTATGTGTGTGTAGTGTAGTGTATGCAATATGTCCAATGTATGAACCCAAAATATCAGACTTCACCTTAAATTAGCCCATGACAAAGTGACAATTGTTCAGCTCAATGAGGTCTAGAAGTGTATTAAGTTTGAATGTATACGTACAAGTGTGCATGAGCTGTGCTTGGGCCCTAATAATCCTTAGAAAAAGAGACCCTTTACATAATATAACACTATAGAGTTGATGTCATAGTGCTTGGGCCCTAATAATAATAATAATAATAATAGGTGCATTTAGAGTTCTACATTTTTGCAACGTCATCACCATATTAATTTTAATTTACACATTTTAAACATAGTTACTTTGGTTTTACATGACATTTCAGAAACTCCAAATGCACACAACGGCAGGACTTCTGTATAAGAGTTGTTTTTATTGTTTTTATATATTTTTTTATAATCAGTCATTGGCCAGTGTTCTGTTGCCGTCATAGATCTAGTTAGTTTTGTACCACTGTGTGGATTAATTTGATTCTTATGTTTGTTTTAATAATAATACATTTTATTTATAATGGACTTTAAATTTAAGGCAAATCTCAAAGTTCTACAAATTATTTCTACTCAAAAGCTCTAATAAAAAGGTAAGTTTTATGTTATGCTGCTTGAGTTTTAAGGGTTAATCATCCTGGGATTATTTATTTATTTATTTATTTATTTATTTTTAAAGAAGAGCCCGTTCACCATGTGTAACTCTGTTTCTGTGCAGAGTATGTGCGACTGTCAGTATGACCCGTTTATACGTTTTACAGCAGCTGGTATCCATGGCAATTTACTGGCACTCAGTACATCATGTTTGTGCTTTTGCTCCTGTACCTCTTTATTCTGCTAGCACAAACTGTCTACTACTATATAATTAATTGTAGACTGGAAGATGGACAGATTAAAAAAAAAAAAAAAAAGATAGTCAAATATACTTGGGAGGCCCACGATCTCCTGTCTGTCCCACTGCCCGGGGTCGGGTATCTTGTGCCTGCCCCTCTCACAGGTTCAAGAACTCTCACATTCAAGAATGCCATGTTCAATCAGTTTAGTCTCTGGGCCAAACTACAATCTGCTATAAGGATGCACACCACAGCCTTTGTGTTGGAAAGACAATAAAAGATTTTAGGGGGCGTGGGGGTTGTCTTTGACCACCAAAGGCACTCTGATGTTTCATTTCACTATGTACTCAACTGTAGAGGGTTGAAATGATGATAAAAGCCTACTTGACTTGACTTAGCTCCGTAGAGTTGCCTTTGTTCCCAAGGACTGCAATGGTGGTTGGACTCTTAAGAGTAAAGTGTCTTAATTTGATACTTGCTCCTAGACTTCAGCTCTCAGAAGACACCTCAATAATCTGTCCTGTCTGGTCTCACCTGAACCTTGTGTGTGTGTGTGTGTGTATGTGTGTGTGTATGTGTGTGTGTGTGTGTGTGTGTGTGTGTGTGTGTGGTGTGTGTGTGTGTGGTGTGTGTGTTATAAATGGCCTCAGCTCTGCTTGGCTTTTTTCTTGCACCTGTTGTCATTACTGTCTGTGTCTGAATGCTTAGTTAGTTTTGTACCACTGTGTGGATTAATTTGGTTCTTATGTTTGTTTTAATAATAATACATTTTATTTATAATGGACTTTATATTTAAGGCAAATCTCAAAGTGCTACAAATTATTTCTACTCAAAAGCTCTAATAAAAAGGTAAGTTTTAAGACCAGATTTAAAATCATCAACAGTCTGTGGCATCCTCAGATACTCAGGGAGAGCATTCCACAGTCTAGGTGCCGCCGAGCAAAAAGCCTGATCTCCCATGGTATGAAGCTTGGTCTTTGGAGGTTTCAGAAGATGACCTGAGATAGAGCGGAGGTTTCGTGAAGATGTATGTGAAGTGATAAGTTCTTTGAGGTAGGGAGGGACATCCCCATAGATGCACTGGTGGGTAAGAAGAGCAACCTTGTATTCAATTCTGAATGAAACAGGGAGCCAATGAAGAGATTTAAGGATGGGCGTAATATGATCATATTTACGTGCCCCTAGCAGCGCAGTTTTGAATATATTGCAGCTTTTGGAGGCTTTTTCCAGAAGTCCCAATGAGGAGAGCATTGCAGAAGTCCAGCCTGGAGGAGACAAACGCATGGACTAACTTTTCCGCATCTGCAAATGTAAGTGCTGGACACAGTTTAGCAATGTCCCTGAGGTGAAAAATAGATGTTTTACACAGATGTTTGATATGGGCATCATACGTCAAATGAGAGTCCATTGTAACCCCGAGGTTAATAACAGATGTCGACAATGGGATATTCTGACCGGAAAAGGTGATGCTAGTGATGTTGGATGTCCAACCTGGTGTGGGGTGCCTACTAAAATAGCTTCAGTCTTAGAACTGTTCAGCTGCAGGAAATTTTGCTTCATCCAGGAGGCGATTAATAGAAGAGAACAGTTGCTTTGAATTTCCAGAATTATTGTTAATGATATTTGAGTAAAACTGTGATCTTGCAGCTCTTAGTGCACTTGCATAGGCCTTCTGATGTTCTCTGTAAACTTGCTTGTGAACAGCGAGTCCTGAGGCCTGTAAACGTCGCTCAAGAATACGCCCAGCTGTCTTCATCTTCCGCAATTCACACGTATACCAGGGGGCTGAACGTGAGAAGCAGACCGTTCTATGTATGACAGGGGCATGGAGATCGAGGAGACTGCTGAGAGATTTGTTGTGAAAGTCCACTGACTCGGTGACTGAGGAACATTCAACAGAGGAGAAATTCTGAAACATATCTTTGCTCAGAGTGTCTGGTTTGATCTTTTTCAAAGTTCTGTAACATATTTGCCGTTTTGTTTTAGTTGGGGAACAAGGGAGTGACAGCTCCATTGAAATGACATTGTGGTCAGACATCCTCAGATCATACACCAAAAGGTTGCTAATATGGACAGAATTTGTAATAACCAGATCCAGGATATGACCTCTGGAATGTGTAGGAACATGAACATGTTGTTGAAGATTGAGGCAGTCCAGTAGATGCAAAAACTCAGCTGCCAAATGGCAGGAGGGGGTGTCTACATGAACATTAAAATCACCAAGTATAATAGTGCTGGAAGAAGTGGCACAGAAAGATGTAAGAAAATCATAGATCTCTGTGATAAACACTGGGTTTGGTTTAGGGGGTCGATAAATAAGCAGAATTGTCATGTGAAGAGAGACTTTACGTTTAAATGGAAGTCATTCAAATGTTTTCTGTTTTAAAAGTCTTCACTTCTGCAATTATGCCCAGCCTGCAATCGTTCATTCCTAACAAATTCTGAAAAATATGTTTAAGACCAAGGTTAAAGAACACCATACTCATATACCCATATGCTTGTTAATGAACATGCCATACTTTTTACCATTTATAGTCATGTATGATGATGTGTGACAACCACAAGGCACAAACCACAATAGTTGTCACTAATGTAATAACACCTAAAAGCACATGTTCCCTTTTAATAACATGTATTTCACACCTGAGCTTACAAAAAATATAGAGGCAAAGATGTTGCCATGTTACTAAGGAACAACGAAGGGCAAACTGTCTTAATCTATCATTTATATATAAGGCTTTCATAGTTCCACATAACAAGGAGTAGCAACAATGATATAAATCTGATGAAAAAAATTAATCAATACCTTCTGACCAATCGGCATAAAAAATCAACAACATGGTAGTGTAATATGATTTGTTTGTTGTAATTACTGTCTATTTTAATCTTAAATATAGTAAATGTATGTAAGGCTGCAGCTGCTCTGATCCAATGTTAAAGCCATTTATGTATGCATATGCTGAATAAATGTGTCTTATTCACAAACATATAAATTCATAAAATATGAACTATCAGTGACTACCTCAGCATGGTACGTCCAAAATGTCAATCTAGCGTCTGGTGTCACTAATGTTATAGCTTTAATAAACAGTTTCCTTTCATTAATGTCTTCCTCTTCAAATTGAAATCTCAAAAAGTAGGGTGTGAAAAAGTTCACAAAAAATTGTGCTTGTCTTGTAGCCTGCACACTTGGTCATGCGGAGCTGAAGTTAAAGTGTAGTATAAACACAAAAAATCAATAGTGACTGTCCTAAATTAATTTCACCAAATAAATCTTATAATTGTCGCTTGACTTCCTGTGGGTTTGGCACAGATTTAAATTTACAAGAGCAACTTTTTCTTTCTACGTCACAGATGATAGAGTGCAGAAAACATCACCAAACAAATATAAAGTGTTAGATTGCAGTTGTTTTAGGATTTTATATTTATCAATGCATAACAGTTAAAATCATCAGCTGCGATCTTCTGCAGAGATGTGATACACCAGCATGCAAGTAGTATAAATAGAGTTTGTTTAATAGTTATTTAATATTTTACTCATAAAACACAGTGGACTGAATATTTTTTTTATTTACTGTATATAGCGCTTTTAACAATGTTCATTGTCATTGTAATATAAACACACCACAAAGAGCAGAGTGTACCAGTTATTTTAAATTATGTATCCTGAAATAAAAATAAATAAATAATCACACAGAACCTGATGACATGACTAATTAGAATGTTAATTAGAAACTTATCTCAGCACCAGTCACTGTAATGAAGACACATAGAGAACATTTACTCACAGAGCATCACACAGAGTGGACGGAGCTCCATCCTGTCCTACTGATGACTAACTGAATGAGGAGTGTCTGAGATAAAGTCTCAAAACTTCCTGTGTTTGTGAAAAACAATCTGTGTGTGTGTGTGTGTGCGTGTGTGTGTGTGTGCGTGTGTGTGCATGCACATGTACAAGTGTTAGTGTGTTAGTGTGTGTATGTGTGAGAGAGAGAAAGAGAGAGGAAGGTGATGCAGATATAAAAGTATAATTAGACTATATTAGTATTTTTATAAGAAACAAATAATGTTTATACAACCCATAATGTTAGTGGTTGTGTAAGATGTATCTCATAACATGGCCTAATATAGCATTAATATAAAATTCTACAATCCTCTTTCAAAATGTTTGTAGATTTTAGGATTGTAGATTTTAGATAGATGTTTATATATGAAAAACGTGAGATTTCTGTAAAATGATACAGAAATTAATAAAAGTTTAAATTAAGAAAAACATTGAAATAGATTTAAATACTGTACAATATCTTAGTTACACAAGAGTGCACACGGATACAATGGGTCATGTGACTTCACTTCTAATTAACCAGTCACATTCGAATTCATGTTCTTATTAATTCTAATACACCTGTCATCAATAAAATAATTTTCCTTTACACTGAATAAAGATAAGATGTTTCTGTTAAATGTTTTATTTTTTCCACGTTCTTGGTTTTATGTGACCCCTTTCTTTCCATCTTCTCTCCTTTAACCCTTTCCTTCACCATTAATCTCTAATAAATTACCCTTTTTCCTGTAAGACCTCGCCTTGTGTCTGTCCTTCATGGTGCTGCCCGTGCAACATGGGTCGAACCCGTTACAATGCATAGCAATTCCCCAGAGCCACCAGAGGACACATGACCACACAAACAATTAGCTAACAAAAGTTTGAGAAAAACAGAGGTACTTAACTGTTAAGAAGTGTGGGAGATTTTTCTCCTACACTAGTTACAGTTGCCTTAATTACAAATGTTGCACAAAAACTTTAACTTTAAAAAGAACCAAAGAAAAGACTCCGGACTCCTTGTAGATCTGGATGAAGTAAGGCAGGATTTATTGCAGCAATAAAACCAAGTGAGCCAGCTTAGCAATGCCTAGGTTGTAGTCCCAAGCATCTCCAAAATCTGACTGAAGTGCCTGTGACATAGGCACTTCTTTTTTACAGTTTTCAAGGGGAGGAGCGCTCACCTAGCCCCCTCCCCTGTACATTTTTTCTTATTTCTTATCAAATTATTAACCCATTGTAATCCAACTTTTTCCAAGTATTGTCACCCATTGTAATTACATTTTCTCTTATCTTGTTTGCTTACGTCATATACCTCGTCATCTGACTCCATATCTTTTCCCCATTATAGTCTATTTTTCTTTCAAATAATTTTCCATTATCTTTACACTAAGTTTGTTTATTATTAAAAAATATAGGGGCGGCGCTTATTTTACTATATATTCTTAGTTCTTCCGGATTACTCTACAGTTCTCGACAGACAGGCCATGGGTAAGCATCTCTCTCGCACTCATTTTAATTATTTGTCTTATTTTCCTAATTTGCTGTATTTACGTATTTTATTTTATTGTTATTGCTAAGCGCAACTGCCCAAGCACTGAATACATCCCTTTGGACGATTCCAGAGCACAACTCCTTTGAGAATTACACTCCTACTGAACCTGTTGCTGACCGAGCCTCAGTGAGTTTTTGCCAAAATGAGTCTGATGGATCATTGACACAATTTCTTCATAAGAACGGTCTTACTTATGCCAGGAAAGATGACTCCGGGCCCGGTCCTTCTAAGAGACCACGTCCGGAGGCACATAGCTCTCCTTTATTTTCCTTCAGGCCCGTGCAACCAGAGTCTAGTACTCCAGCCCAGTCTCTCTTAAGGCCTGTTGGTCTAAGAAGTGTCAGTACTCAGACTGATTTTAAAATGTCTGTTGGTACCCAAACTGACTTTCCTGAAGCGCCTACACCACTTTTGAATCGTGGTATTTCTGTTTTTATTCCTCACACTGATCTTCCCATCAATGTGGTTCTGGGTCAGAGAAGGCTTGATATTTAATTTCTTATGCCTTTTGTTATTTGATGCTTACCCAGGCCCCCTATTTTACTGTACTTTTATATGTTGGGCCTTATACTTTGTATTTTTATTTTATTCACTATGTAGGTGCACATGCAATTTTATTTTGTGCCTACTCTTATTAAACTTATTATTCATTAAGCTGAGTGTGTGTCTTTTGGTTATTTGTCTGTGTCCCTTTAAATTTGACATGTCTGCACATGTATCCAGCCCCTGTTACATCACAGTTAAGATCACCCCATGTCTGAGGAGATTACCTCATGTCTGGGGCTATTAGCATTACATAATGTCGAGGGCTAATATCAGCTGACATTACATCATGTCTAGGGACATCAGGTACTTTTGGATGCTCAGGGTACAAAGATTACATCATCCCTAGGGTCTGTTTGGTACACACTGTCCCCTAATCATCTCACATCCAAGATGGCTACCTGTCTAGAGTTCGTTTGAGTTCATGCTGCATGTTCTTGCTACTGTGACATCACACTGTCCTTAGATCACCTCTGTCTCCTTACCTTACCTTTATGTTCTTCTACTAAGATTAATAGTTTCTATCATATTGTTGCATGCACAAGTATATTTAATTAAAATATGCTCACATATTTCCCCCTCTGTGACTTTTAAGTCACATAAAGAAAAATAAAGCAAAGGAAATAGAAAATAATGTTTACACATTATACCAACTTAAAACTTAACTTATGAGCCTTACATGTTACTGCAGATAAAGAAATAAACAGAAAAAAGGAAATAAACCCTACATATTGAACCTTATTACGAAAAGAAACCTTACTTAACCTTAAACTATGCATGCAAAAATTACTAAATCAAATTTAAACCATTAACTCAAAGGAAACTTACTAAATCAATGAACTGAATCTTAAAACTCACATATTACCCCCTCACCAAACATCAGTCTATGAGTAAACTTAGCATAAACGAGTATATGAGAGTACAATAAGCATGCAATTGGTTAGATACGAAGAATCCAGAGGTGGGCGAAAAAACCTTCCGTATAGCCAATTTAGAAGGAAAAATTCCCACATTGCCAGCTTTTTTGTGCTCGACAGTGCATTCACCACCAAGACTCAACTTCTGTACAATACATGTATAACAAGGACATTTGAAACCATTAAAGCCATTTAAACACTCCGTTAGGGTCCCTGTAAATCAAGGAGAGCGTGTCAAGACTTTCAGTCCCTTCTTCAGTCCATGCCTTGCGATCCTCTTCAGTAAATTCGATTACATGCAGGTCCTTACAGCTCATCAGCTGTGATAGTGGAATTCGGTTTATCCTGCCCGTCTCCTGACGTAAGAAGTCTAGCCAGACTTCAGCAGCGATCGGAAGAGCTTCCAGCGCACGTTGCAAAGTGGTTGGTGTATTTGTCCATAAAATGTCATCTCCCAACATCACTTTAGTTATGGTCTTATCTGCTGCCATGTATACATCGTCAAATTCAATTACCCCACAGATATCATATCCAACCCAATTCTCTTCGATCCCAATACCTCTATAGAGGCCTAGCTTCAGATGTCTTCCAAGCTGATATGAAGTAGTTACCAGACGAAGTCCTCTGCTTATGTCCAGGTCGAACGTTTCCTGTCTCATTGACTTGATCCATTTGAAGTCTCTTGTCAAGACGTTGGCCATCGCGATGAACTTCTTAGTCCCCATCGGACGGTGTGGGAACCAGTCAACCAGATCATGTCTTAGGTCTGCCCATCTTCTTGTTGGGGTCTGTTCCAGAACCTCCCTCCATGCATTACGGCAGACTGTTCAGGAAACTATCCATCGTGGGTCAGGTACCGGTTCCATCCTGCATACATACGTGTATAACAGAGACAGGACAAAAATACAACAAAAACACACAAAACATATTTCTTCTTCTAATGCTACTTTTTTTTCTGGTATAGTTTCTTCAAAACATTGTTTGATTAACATCCTATGCTAAATAAACTCAGTATACATGTGAGTAATAAATATACAGTCGATTTGTCCATCATGTAGCAGCGGTAATCTTTTGTGTTCGCTTCATTTCCACGTAAATGGAGTCTGCCTCCCAGTCGTCATCTGGTGGTGTTTGTTCGTGATATTCCACAGTCATTGTATATTGTCCCACCATTCTTTGAATGCTTGCTTTCGCCAAGGGGGTAACGCAACATGACAATATGAGCAGAGTTCCCAGTACTATCAAAATAATTGTCCCTAGTTTCACAAGTAGTCCATACCAATTTGAAGGATTCAGCCAATCAAACCAGGAAGTCCATGCATTATTCCTCTGTACGTCTTGAATAATTTTAACATTTTCGTCTCTCATGTCCCTCATGGCTCTCAAAAGCTTAGTTATGTTACCATCTGGGCCTATGTGTCTTGCAATGTATGTACAACATTCTTCTCCAATTAAGGCACATACTCCTCATTGAGGTGCCAGCATCGTGTCCAGGGCGAATCTATTCTGTGTAGTCATTAATGTATTTCTATCCAATTGTTCCTGAACCAGTCCTAAGACTCCTAAAGTGTGATTCCAAAATCTTTGTTGATTGTAATAAAGTACGTTGATCCACCTTGCATTTTTCGAGATTTGAACCCATGGCAAGAAGATTGTCGTGAATGCTCCTCCTACCCTGTTTATAGCCTCATGCTCAGTTGGTACACCAACTGGAATACCATCCCAGGTCACTGATAGTCCTCCATCTCTATCAAACTCTTTCCATGCCGATATTTCTTTTCCAATCGTTTTCACAAACTTGTCTTCACGTTTATTCTGTTTGTGTTTCTTGCCGTGTAGTCCTACTACAATCAAATCTCCTTCTAATAGTACTGGAGCACAACACCCACCCCAGTTATTTGGTAAGTTTTGTCTAACTGTCGTTCCCCCACAGTACCAGAATATGTCTGCCAGCGGTGTTGTTCCAGCGCTTAAATCTGGTTGTTGTACTTTTACTATCTCACTGCATGTCAGACTATCTGTTTTATTGTCGCATATCTGGTGCATTTCTATGAAGAATCCTGCTGCTGGCTGTGTTTCATTGCAACTTGGTGATAGATCTCCCATTCAATGCTTCCATTTGAGTAGATGCATAAAGGATAGCGTTGTTGTGTAGGTGTTATTTCTCTTTGTACAGCATCTAATGTTCCTACAGGTTGATATGAACATTTGCTTATGTTTTGCATCCATTCAGGGCCATAGTGTATAGCAGCTGAATGCAAAAGACAGCTAATAGGGCACAATTGTTCACTGTATGTTGGGTTGTCTATACATTCTTCTGTTCCATGTGTTATCACCACACGTGGGGGCCTATTGCTTCTATCATGACACACAATGCAGTCTCGCGTGGTTACGGACTCAGCTGTAAATTTCAACCATTGGAAGAACATGTCATTTTTCCATGGCTGGTCAGATTCTGCTTGATTTTTGGGTAATTTCTTTGTTATCTGCGGATTTATTGTTACATATTTTATTGATTCAATATTTGATATATTGGGCTGGTCGGGCGCTTTTGCATAGCATCCCTTCCATCCTGCAAGTGAAACACATACTCCTCTAATTTCGCCGTCTATTGAATTCTCAAATGCACACCAACCGTTGGATCTTGGTACAGCTTCTATTAGTCCATCTAATGTTGCCATCTGTGCTTTATTCCAATATGCCTTTTTTCTCATTTCTATGTAAATGCGCACTCTTTCTTCTGGGGGTTGTGTATTATCGACCTCTATTTGGTAGGTTGCTTCCCAAAATCCTGTTCTTTCCCCACTGTTCAATCCAGCTACTATTCTAGCTCTAGTTATTGTAGCTAATGCACAGCGTATTTGTCTCTCTTCATTAGTCCATTTCGGTTGGTTTCTCTCGTTGCACCACTGTTAATTAGACCAATCATGAAGAGGATTCCTATGCCCATAGACCTCCTTCGTTTCAGGAGGCAATAAGAGTGTGGTTTCTCCATCTGGATCACAACGGTAACACGTGGGACTATGGCCAAATAACCTACACAATATTTTTCTTGGGGGGTTTTTTGTTGGGTATGTTCTTTCAACTGTAGTTGGTTTAAATAATTTAATCACTATCTGAGCCAGTGTTAACTTCTAACTGATTTAATCACTATCTGAGTATTCTACAACTCTAGGTGTGGTATCTTCTACTGACTGTCTACGCGCTGTTTCAATTCTAGCACGTCTGTGCTCTCGCTGTCTAACTTGGGCTCTTTTTCTAAGGGACGGTCCTCCTTGTTCTGCTTCTGCTTCTTCTTCTTCAAGCTCTGCTTCCCAATCTTGTATATCTTCTTGAGGCCACTCCGGCCAGTACCCTTGTTCTCCTTCTTGTTCTTCTACGCACGGTAACCCTTCAGTGTAACCATAAGGATCTGGTGCTTGTTGCCTGGGCCTTGTGTCACTCTCCTGGGAACCTGATTGCAAACCTGAAGGTCCCGCTCGGGGAGACTCTTCTGCGTCTTCCTGAGGTTCCCTGTCCCTTACCTGGTCTGGGTTTGGGGCCTTGCAGCAATGCTTTAAATGGTACCATACATCTTTACCTTGGACTTTTACTGCAGTTGGAGTTGCCAACACCACCTTGTATGGTCCTTCCCTTCTAGCTTCGTTCCACCTTCTTTTGAATACTCGAATAAACACCCAGTCACCGGGTAGCACAGTTCTCTCCTCTATGTCCTCTTCTTCAGCGTCATCAGCTGGATCAGCTACCCTCGGTCTGGTGTTGTCATGTATTGTGGCTCCCTTAACCTGTTGGAAAATAACTTTGTGTATTTCAGATAAGTGCTTCACATAGTGATCAAGTTCACTCTGTAGTTGTTCAAGTGTGGGGCCTTTATAGGGCCCTCGAACAAAGGATGTAAGCATAGGTCTGCCAGTAAGCATTTCGTGTGGTGTTAGATGTGTGTTGCGGTTAGTTTGCGATCTCATGCCCATCAAGGCTAATGGCAAAGCTTGAAACCAATTCATACCTGTTTCTGCACATATTTTAGCCAATTTCATTTTCAGAGTTCCATTTGCTCTCTCTACCATCCCCTGAGATTGGGGGTGGTACACACATCCAAACCTGTGCTTGATGTTCAACCACTGAGTCACTTTCTGTACTATTTTGTTTGTGAAGTGTTTACCATTGTCTGAACTGATTGTGTCTGGGATTCCAAATCTTGGTATCACTTCCCTACACAGGAATTTTGCTACTGCCATTGCATCTTCCTTAGCTGTTGCTACAGCTTCTACCCATCTGCTAAATCTATCCACAATCACTAAGATGTATCGTTTCCCTTGTATTCTGGGTTCCCCCATGTCCACATAGTCGAACATTATATGCCTAAATGGCCCATCTGGCTCTGGAATATGTCCTATTGGCGATGTGAAGTGTTTTCTAAGATTATATCTAGAGCATATGTCACAAAACTGTGACAGTGTTCGATGAACCATAGGACCTAGATAAGGTGACCACCATGTCTTTTGGATTCTTCTTATTACTTCTCCTCTTGCTACGTGATCGTTCCCATGAGCTTGCTTTATCAAGGTTATGAGAAAACTTTGTGGAGCTACAAAACGCGCATCTGCACTTCGCCACACGTTAGTATCATTATCTTTTGTTTCTCCTCTTGCTAACCATTTTCGAATCTCTTCACCTGATGCTGCTGCCTGCATGTCTGCTAGTGAGGATAAGTCTGGTGCTGGGGGTGCGTAATCTTCTGGTATAAGTACTGAAGTCTTTCTTCAGATTCTGGACTTGAGCTTGAGCTTGAAGTTGAGCTTGAACTTGAGCTTGAACATGAGCCTGAACTTGTGTTTGAACTTGAGCTTGAACTTGAACTCGAGCTTGAACTTGAACTTGCCCCTTCATCAGCGTTAACACTTGACTCTGGTGAACTTGGTTCATTGTCTGTTTGTGCTGCAGATTCTGGCATCATGTTTGCCTTATTTACTGCTGCTTTCTTAGCTGCTTCATCTGCTGCTTCATTCCCGTCACTAACAAATGTACCATCTTTCTTATGTGCTGCGCATTTTACTATAGCTAATCTGGATGGTAGTTTGATTGCACCTAGCAAATCTGAAATTGCTTCTCCATGTACTACTGGTGTTCCGTCTGCTCTTTTGTAACCTCTTTGTGCCCATATGGGGCCATACAAAAGGCATATTCCATATGCATATGCTGAGTCAGTGTATATCGTACATGCTTTTTCTTCTGCTAGTTTACAAGCGCCTGTCAAAGCGATTAACTCAGCCAGCTGGGCTGAACAGGGTTGTGGCACATGTTCAGCTTGTACTACTTTGAAGGCTTTCCCATCTATGTCTGGTGTTACTATTGCATAGCCTGCTTTATTGCTATCCCCATCTCTAAAGCATGACCCATCTACAAAGTATATACAATCTGGGTGTGACAGAGGTTGATTCTCTAAATCTTGACGTGTCTTCAGATGTTCTGCTGATCCACAATCGTGTGGATCTCCCTCTGCTGGGGTCATCATGCGATCTGCTGGATTTACTGTCTGACACCTTCGTATGGTCAATTCAGGTGCAGAGAGTATTACATCATATCCTGTTCTTCTAGCATTTGTAATTACAAATGATGGGCTAGTCAGGAGTGCATGTAATGCGTGGGTGGTGTACATCACAACAGAATGTCCCATAGTAATTGATGAGGCTTTTTGATAAGCAAAGGCGGCAGCTGCCGCACCTCGGTAACAGGGTGGCAGGCCTTTTTCAATATTATCGAGTGCTGTACTATAATAAGCAATTGGTTGTTTACTAGGCCCTTGTTGTTGAGTCAGAACCCCTGTGGCAAAACCTCCACGCTCTGAGACATACAAATGGAATGGCTTATTATACTCTGGACTAGCAAGTGCTGGTGCTGTACAGAGTTCTCTTTTTAGCTGCTCAAACGCTTCTAGTGCTTCAGGTGTCCATTCTAACACTGCACTGTTCTTTGTTTGTCCAGCTACTTTTACTATTGCTCTCAAGGGTGCTGTTTTTAGTGCAAAGTCACAAATCCAGTCCCTACTAAATCCTACCATGCCTAGAAAAGATAGCATCTCCTTAACAGTTTGTGGTTTATGAGCTTTCATTATTTCTTCTATGTGTTCAGGAGATATATGCCTAGATGTTCCTTCCAACACTCTGCCTAGATATTCTACCTTCTCTTTACAGAATTGCAACTTTTCTCTGCTAACTTTATGTCCATTCTCAGCTAGAACCGTCAAAACTCTTAACGAATCTGTTTCGCATTGCTCTTTTGTTGGGCTACAAATCAGTAGGTCATCGCAGTACTGAATCATAGTACTTTCGATATATAACGAGGCTAGATCTTGAGTTAGTACTCGATTAAATATTGACGGACTTTCACAGTATCCCTGTGGTAAACGATTGTAAGTCAGCTTTCGTCCTTCATATGTAAAGGCAAACAAGTATTGTGATGCTGGATGTAGTGGAATGCTAAAGAATGCTGAACATAAGTCTATGACAGTGTACCATTGTGTATCTTCTGGTATATTGGACAACAATGTGTGTGGATCAGGCACTATAGGCAATTCTGCTTCTACAATTCGATTTATAGCACGTAAATCATGCACAAGTCTCCATTTATCTGAGTTGGGCTTTCTGACAGGAAATATAGGAGTGTTACAAGGACTTTTAGTCGGAGTTAATACTCCAGCTTCCAATAAGTAATCTATAGTAGGTTTAATCCCTGCTACAGCTTGAGGTGTCAATGGATATTGTCTTTGGTAAGGCAGTGTTGCATTTGGTCTTATTTTTATTAAGGCTTGTCCTCCAGACTTAACTAATCCTACATCTGTTGAATGTCTTGTCCATAATTTTTCTGGAATTGTTTTCAGCAGTTCCTCCTCTAATGCAGATTCCTTTTCATCTATCTGCCCTACCATCTTAACTGACATTTGTGTGTGCGATGACAACTGAGTGTTACACATCCCCCTCTGAGGGTGTGTTGACAACGTCATGTTCCCATCTATTTCTGTGTGTGTTGCCCTCACTCTTTCTATTCCTGAAAAGTTTATTTTCAAAAACTTTTGATCTTGTGAAATGTGTACAGAAGGATTAGGAGTTTGTTCCCACTTAGTCACTTCAGCCGCTTACTTGACCATCAATCCTAGCTCTTTGGATTGCGCTTTTTCCCCCACCAGTAAGGAGATGTGGGGTGCTGTGTTTGGTACTTGATGCCAGTGTTCTATTTGTTCAGTCAGATGTACACTGATGGCTGCTCCTGGAGCACCTACGATTATATCTCCTAGTATCACATCAGAGACTGTGTTCTCCATCACGTCTGACCATAATTGTGCATATTCTTCATCTTGGCTTCCTTGGTCATAGTGCATGGTACAGTGCAATGGCAAGGTCGCTCTTTTACAATCTGGTCGTTGTTGTAGGATCCATTCTTCCCATAAGTTCTGTGCATGTTGAGCTCCCTTGCCTGTGCACAGAAGCCAATATACTGTATCCAAGTTATTGGGTTTTTCTGCAATCTGGAAGAACTGTCCTATTGTTACATACAGTCCTTTAGCATTACATTGAATTTTTGCTTTAAGTTTGCACAACAAATCTCTTCCCAGTAAATTAACTGGAGTAGTCGGTGAGAATAATAAAGGGGCTGCTACAGTGGTGTCTTCTAATGTTATTATTATATGCAATACCTGTGATTGTCCCGAGAAGCCTGTGGTTTTTATCGTATTGCTTGAGAGAGGCAGCTGGGAGGATTCACATCCTATACATGAATAAGTAGCACCTGTGTCAATCATAAATGGAATTGGTTGTGAATTATTTATAGACACCATCACATTTGGTTCTTGTTGTGGATGCAGTGTTGAGACGTACTGCATCTGCTCCCCCTTTGGCTCCTCTGGGCCTCGTCAATTCCAATTTTGGGCGGGTCTCATCCAGGGACCTGCCCACTGATTTTGGGGTTGTCCTTGAGTCCATGTTCCAGCAGGTTGTCTTGGACCAGGAGGTCCTGCATTCCCTTGAGGTGCCGGTCCTGCTCCATATGGTCCTTGAGGTTGTGGTCCATTTTGCATTCCCCAAGTCATTTGTGGACAGTTTCTTCTAATATGTCCTGCTCCTCCACATTGCCAGCACTGATTCGGGCCCATTTGCCCTGGGGCATTCATTCTAAATTGCTGTCTTCTTGGTTGCTTTTGGAATGGTCCCCTTTGTCCCCTGCCTCCAATAGGCCCAGGGCCCTGTCTTTGCCACCTCATGGGTTGATTTTGTCCTTGCTGGTTTCCAGGTTGTGCATATGTTGGAGGGGCTTGGTTCACTGTTGGTTGTTGCATTTGTGGCATTGGTTGCTGCATTTGCTGTGCTGGTCCAGTAGGGGGCAGTGTTGTCTGATTTTCAGGCACCATTACTGCTGCTTGGACTTTTCCTTTTTCTTTTTCCTTTTTCTTTGCAGCTGCAAATTCCCCTAGCTGTATTTTGTGTAACTGGGTTGCAATTGACTCAGCAGCTTCCTTGGCCTCTTTTTTCTTTTTCCTGTATTGTTCCACATAATGTACAATGTGCGCTTGAAATGTGTCCCATGGTAATGTATTCAGTCCCGCCACGCCTTCTAGTGCTGTCTGGACTTCTTGAGGCATGCATTTTTTCAGCATCATTCGGAACAGGCTCTTACTTGTGTCTGTTTGATCCCAGGATCCTCCAGTTTCTTCTCTCCACTTGGTCTGGAAATCATTGATGAACTTGACAACGTTCTCATCTTCTTTCAGTGTTACTGATTCCAGCTTTCCTGGATCCATTTTGGTTGGGTAAGCTTTTCGCAGAGCGTTCCAAACCTTGTTCCTGTGTGGTCCAAACGCTAGGCTATTTCCTACACTTTGTCCAGTTGCCGCTTGCAGGCCAGCCTCATTGAGAATCTCTGTGGTTTTCACTTTCCCAATTGTCTGTGCCAGAATAGCCTTTACATCTCCTATTGCCAGGAGGTGTCCAGTGGTTTTCTCTTCTAGCTGTGTTATCCATTTCTGTGCTCCATTGCATAAATCTGGTAATTGGTTAGCCAGACCTGTCATGTCCATAAATGACCATGGCACATAATGATACTGATTTCCTTATGACACAAGTGGGTAGTGTCCAGCCGCAGTATATTCTTCTGGATCTGACATATGTGGTTCGTCATTAAAGTGTATGGGTCCAATGTCTTCTTCATTAGGCCAGGATGAGGTGACATGCCAGCTTGAGGGTTTCTTTGAACATGTAGATTTTCTTTTCATAGATGGTCTCATTTCAGATACAGCCTTTCTTGCTTCCTTCAGAGAGTCATTGAGACGTCTGTCGAGGTGCTTTTCCAGTCGCTTGAACGATTCATCGAGGGAATCATCACTGTAACCATCTTCTTCTGCGATGTTGGAAATGTCATGTTGATATTCATTTCTGTACACTTGTTTCCTGCTCTTTCGGTGTAGTTGGCTATGTTGTTTTGAAGTGCTTGCCTGTCTCTCTTCTATTCTTTTCGTTGCTTCTCTCTCAGGTTCAATGATCATGTACCCTTTTACTTTTCTCTTTACCTGACTTCCCTCCATCGCTTCATTTTCTTCTGTTCCTGCTGTATCTTCGTCTGCTTCATATAGTGATGGTGTGGGTGGTTCTTTATCTATACTGTACATTCTTTCTGGGTTCTCTCTCCTCCTCCTTTCCATCATCCCTTTTTCAGGTGTGACTTGTTTGTTTGCAAACCCCTGTACTTCAGACAGAAATTGTGCATTCCGTTCTTTCAGTCTTTCCATACCGCTTTTCCTTGTTTGTGGCTCTTCAGATTCTCTCGACGCATATGGTTCTGTCGCTCTTTCTTCACTCCATTCCCTTCCATCCTCACTGCCACTTCCGGATGTTGTTGATTCCAGTGTTTCTTCCATTTGTCTGTTCATCCACTCAGTGTCACATGACGTTACTTAAATTTTTTCCAATACTTGTCCTTCAAATCCAAATGTACCTTTATCTTGTTCATGCAGCTTCTGTAGTGGGTACATTCCTCCACCTTTCTGTTGCATGTGTTCCTCAGTGTATGGTGGTGGTCTCTCTAATTCTAAGCTTATTTTCTTTTTTCTTCCCTTCTGGGTTTTCTCTTTTCTGTCACTCCCTTCCAACTTCTGATCCCTCTTTCCTGATTTTGTTTCTCGTTTTTCATCTTTAGTTTCTCCCACCTTCTTTTTCCCTTCATTTTCAAACCATTCTACAATTTCTAGCTTTTGTTCTAATTTAATCCTTCCCTTACTGCCCTTTTCTTTAGTGGTGTGTCTGAGCATCTCCTTTACAATTTTCTTCTTTAAAGGTTCCCTCTTCAGGCCATTGTAATTCTCCTGATGTCCTGTCATGCCATTTTACCATGCATTTTCTGATATACTTTTCATCTTCCTTGTGTTTAGCTATAATTATGTCTACAGATGTCGCTGGCTTTGGCCATGCGTTTTTTCCACGGCAGAATAACTTCCCCATCACACACTTTTGTCCTGTCTTATAGTGTGATTTTTTGTGCCTCTTTTCTCGCTTATTTCTTGTAATTCTCTTAGTGTGCGTTTTATGACTGCTGCTGGTCTTTAACAGTTGTTTTTTCTTTATATGTTTGTTAAGCATTAATTTTGTGATGATATCAGAATCAGAGGCGTGACTATTTTGTCAAGGGTCTGAAAAATTATTCTACCGTCTGGGCCAATAGGTATCAGCGTAAATTCACTATTATTATTTATCACCCACTCACGATACAGCACTACCGGACCGCTCTCGTGATCAATTAATCTATATCTTTTTACTTTCCGTCCTCCCGTACCTTCCTCTAAACGCAATTTATCAAAAACTGGGTATTGTCGCAGCAGTGAAATGAGCGGAGTTAAACCAGGGGGTCCTCCTAGTCCTCCAAATTCTAGCGTACTGTTTATTACTCTTAAGCAAACCTCTCTAGGAATTAGCTCATTTCTTCATTCTAAAATATGATGTAAGTATTAGAGTGTGTGTGTTACAGTTGAGGTCTAATACGTCAGGTATTAATGAAAGCCTAAGCGTCCACTCTCCCTTGTCACACTCTATGTTTTTAAGTAGGTCTTTTCCTGGATTATTCAACAACCATCTATTTGTTTCACGATTCTGAAATTCTAAACTCCCGTTCACACTTGGTTGTGACTCCTTCTTCACTTATATGCTCATCCCAGTTAATTACTCTGAATCCAGTTAAAATTTGTTTTATCTAATATATATTTAATATTTATAACCTAGGTGCATTTATTATTTTATGCACTATATTTATTATCATTAGTGTTGTGTCGTCGACTACACTAAACGTAAAGGTACCTTTTGTATCTTGCTTAAGCCTATTTTTAATAACTTATATGTTGCTGCGCATGTGTACACTAGTGCAAAGAAATTATTATTTTATAATACTACTAGGCTGGTACATTCACTTCCTGTACCGCTCCCATGTCACAGAAGAAGCTGATGTCACAGTGAGTTCTATGTCTGGTAGCGCATCACTGATTATGTCACAGACAAGACTATGTCACAGTAAGCTCTATGTCACAGACAAGACCTATGTCACAGTAAGCTCTGTCTAGTGGCATGTACCTCAGCCACACAATTCCTTTAATATTAGATATATTATCTATCACTTATATGCTATTTTCTTATATTCTTCTATTTAAATTTATTATTAATTTATAGCAAATCAGAAAATCCAATTTTTGGTCTTCTATCTTCTTTTTTAGACTATTTCTAATACTATATCCCTCTTACTAGGCCTTATATTTTCTTACACACATACATAAATTCAATACAAACTTTTCACATAAATATAACACACTTCACATTTAAGAGACACACATACAAGACATATGAACAATACACGACAGAAGCGCTTTCTACTACAATTTCAAAAATTTGAGTACTCAGAACAATTTCAACAATAAAATATTTTATCACACAACCTGGGCCCAGAAAACATCAATTCCATTCCACCTGTAGGAATTTTCAAATAGCACTCACCTACAGGAATTTTCACTCTACACCTGGCTGCACACGCGTTTAAGAACGGTGAGTCACCTATATGTTCTGTGCCTAACGGCGGACTCAGGAATTTTTCACCTGCCACGTCTGGAGCCGCAGCTCCTACTTAGTGTATTGCAGGAATTTTTCGTGGGTCCAGCCCCACTGGTTGGCAAGTTTCCTCGTCAGGCCTTGACCCAACACAGTGGCGTTACCTCACTTATCATACAACGTATAAAATAGCAATAAAGAGAATATAAAACAAAAATCACAAAACAAAATAAAACTTATGGGGATCTCTTAATACTTCGTTACTTCATCCAGTCTTTTACTTGTTAACATAATTTTTACAATCAATTTAAATATAGTAATTAATTTATCAATATTGGCAACTTAAATTTTACTTTGTTCAATATACCTTAGGAGTACCTCTCTCCAGCTGGAAACACGCACACTAACAGACCATGAACGTCTAATGCAGAAATTTGATCAAACAGGTTTTCTGCTTACGTTTTCTTATGCCGGCAAAAGTTGATGGTCTGTCAGCCCGCGCTGGTCCCAGGTCCCCGGAGGAGCCCTCCGTAGAGGCAATCACGTCGGCAGGGTCACCAATAAATGTGGGAGATTTTTCTCCTACACTAGTTACAGTTGCCTTAATTACAAATGTTGCACAAAAACTTTAACTTTAAAAAGAACCAAAGAAAAGACTCCGGACTCCTTGTAGATCTGGATGAAGTAAGGCAGGATTTATTGCAGCAATAAAACCAAGTGAGCCAGCTTAGCAATGCCTAGGTTGTAGTCCCAAGCATCTCCAAAATCTGACTGAAGTGCCTGTGACATGGGCACTTCTTTTATACAGTTTTCAAGGGGAGGAGCGCTCACCTAGCCACCTCCCCTGTACATTTTTTTCTTATTCCTTATCAAATTATTAACCCATTGTAATCCAACTTTTCCCAAATATTGTCACCCATTGTAATTACATTTTCTCTTATCTTGTTTGCTTACGTCATATAGCTCGTCATCTGACTCCATATCTTTTCCCCATTATAGTGTCACGGCTGGTCCGTGTGAGGCAGGCTTGGAGGACCCAAAAGCAGACACAATAGGTTGGATTCAATATAACAGAGTTTATTTCAAAATGAGGAGGTGAAACAGAGAGAGAGAGAGATGATCAAAAGAAACCAGTACTTGGGGTGCTGTCTGAAAAGAGCTGTGGCGTGGCTTGGTTGTGGAGGTGGATGAGAGACAGAGCACTGAACGCACAGGTTGAGCAAGCACGGCAGAGGAGTGAGCGTGGCTGTGTGGAGAGGTGAGGGCTGTGGTGCACGTGTAAAATCCGATGTGCAGTTTGAGGGAGAGATTGGAGATTCAGCAATCCTGAGGATAAAGGCAGGGCCGGAGTCAAAAACAGAAGCAAAGGTTCAAAGCCGGGTTATCAGTCAATGTAGTGAACAGTTCCAACTCGTGAAGCTAAGGGTGTAACCGGAAGAGAAAAAAGGGTCAATAACATGAAAGGTAAAAAGGTATTCTTTTCACAAAACACTAGACACAAAAAACACTAGGCTTGTGGCACGCAATAATTCGGCACTGGATGGTTGTTTGTGGCTGGTTTAAATAGGGAGAAAGTGACGAATGAGATGCAGAGCAGGTGTGCTCATGCCGGTGAATGAGGCGGCAAAACAGAAGCCGTGGGATGGAATGTGGAAAGGAGTTGCAGGTGATCATGGCTTGGTTAGAGCGGAGGGCGTGACATGGCGTACTGTTACAGTACCCCTCCCCCTATGGGCGCCACCGGGCGTCCTAGCTGGTGCTTCTGGGTGTTGCCGGTGGAAGTCAGATATTAGAGTTGGGTCGACAATGAACCTGGCAGGGACCCAACTTCTTTCTTCTGGCCCATAACCCTCCCAATCGACGAGGTACTGTAGGCCCCTCCCTCGGCGTCGAGCTCTTAGCAGTTTGTGCACTGTAAAAACCTCACCCCCGTCGATGAGTTGAGGAGGAGGGGGAGGGCGGGTGGGAAGGGATAGGGGGCTGGGAACCAGTCGTCTGAGCTGCGAGACATGAAATGTCGGGTTGATGCGGCGCATAGAGAGGGGTAGGGAAAGCCTGACCGAAACAGGGTTAATTACTTTGGTGATCGTGAATGGTCCGATGAATCTGGGAGATAATTTGTGGGAGGTTGTTTTGATGGGAATGTCTCGGGTGGACAGCATCACCCTCTGACCCACTCTGTACCTGGGGGCTGCCGAGCGGCGTCGGTCAGCTTGCCGTTTGAAGGTGCTGATGGTGCGTAGGAGACGGGTTCTGGCCTGGGACCAAACTCTCTTGCAGCGGCGAACAAAAGACAGGGCTGAAGGTACGTTTACTTCCTCTTCTTGGGATGGGAACAGTGGTGGCTGATAGCCCAAGCAGCAATGGAAGGGTGAGAGGCCTGTGGCAGAGGTTGGTAGAGAGTTGTGCGCATACTCAATCCAGGGGAGTGTCCTACTCCACGTAGTTGCATCTCGTGAGGCCATGCACCTTAGGGCCTTTTCCAGTTCCTGGTTCAATCTCTCTGTCTGTCCGTTTGACTGAGGGTGATAACCAGAGGATAGGCTTGCTGTTGCTCCGATTAACCTGCAAAATGCCTTCCAGAACTCTGCTGAGAACTGGGGGCCACGGTCGGAGACAATGTCGGAAGGGAGGCCATGCAGACGGAAGACGTGGAGGATCATCAACTCAGCCGTTTCCTTGGCTGACGGGAGCTTTGGCAAGGGAACGAAATGGGCAGACTTGGAGAAGCGGTCAACTATGGTCAGTATACAGGTATTGCCATCAGAATTGGGGAGGCCAGTAACAAAATCCAGGGTGATATGAGACCAAGGTCGGTGAGGAGCTGGGAGAGGTTTTAGGAAGCCAGCGGGAGGTTTGTTGGTCGACTTGTTCCTAATGCAGGTGTCACAGGCTGTCACAAACCCTTGAACATCCGCCTTCATAGATGGCCACCAGAACCTTTGCTGAAGGAGGGATAGGGTGCGGGCTCTCCCCGGGTGACAGGCAATTCGAGAGCTGTGTCCCCATTCCAGCACCTGGGATCGGACGGACGCTGGGACAAAGAGGAGGCCGGGAGGAACGTTGCTTGGACCTGGTTTCCGATTAAGTGCCTTCTTCACCTGCGTTTCAATATCCAGGAGCGCGGCCGCCACCAGGCAACGAGGAGGCAGAATTGTCTCACTTGGTGATGGGTCTTGGGGCATGGAAAACTGTCGAGACAGGGCATCAGGCTTTATGTTTTTGGAGCCAGGGCGATACGAGAGCACAAAATCAAAACAAGAAAAGAACAGGCTCCACCTGGCTTGACGGGCGTTAAGTCTCTTGGCTGACCTGAGATATTCCAAGTTCTTATGGTCGGTCCAGACCACAAATGGAGAGGCAGTTCCCTCCAGCCAGTGCCTCCACTCATCCAGGGCAAGTTTAACTGCCAACAGTTCCCGATCTCCTATGTTATAATTCTTCTCAGCAGGGGAGAGACGACGGGAGAAGAAGGAGCAAGGGTGCAACTTGTTGTCCTTTAGTGATCATTGGGACAAGACAGCCCCAATTCCTGACTCGGAGGCTTCCACCTCCACCACGAACTGGAGGGACGGATCCGGGATGATTAATATGGGTGCAGATGTAAACCTATGTTTTAGGTTGGTGAATGCATCCTCAGCCTGCTTGTTCCAGAGAAAAGGAGCTTTGGTGGAGGTTAACAAGGTGAGAGGCGCCACCACGGAGCTGTAATTCCTAATGAAGCGCCTATAAAAATTGGCAAACCCCAAGAATCGCTGGAGATCTCGTCTTGTGGTGGGTGTGGGCCAGTCGGTGACAGCAGTTACTTAGATGGCTCCATCTGAAGGCTGGAAGGGGCGATGATAAAGCCAAGGAAAGACACAGACTCTTGGTGGAATTCACACTTCTCGGCTTTGACATAAAGTTTGTTTTCGAGGAGTCTCTGCAAGACTTGTCGAACGTGCAATCTGTGCTCCTCCAGAGAACGAGAAAAAACTAAAATGTCGTCCAGGTACACAAAAACGAAAATATTCAGGAAGTCTCTGAGCACGTCATTAACCAAGGCTTGAAAAACAGCAGGAGCATTGGTAAGCCCAAAGGGAACCACTAGGTACTCGTAGTGGCCTGTGGGTGTGTTGAATGCAGTCTTCCATTCGTCCCCCTCCCTTATCCTCACTAGATGATATGCATTCCGCAAGTCCAGTTTGGTGAACACACATGCTCCTTGCAGAAGTTCGAAGGCCATGATCATGAGTGGAAGAGGATAGCGATTTTTGATGGTGATGGCATTCAGACCGCGGTAGTCAATACAGGGACGAAGGGACTTTTCCTTTTTGTCCACAAAAAAGAAACCGGCTCCAGCCGGTGAGGATGAGGGTCGGATGATCCCTGCTGCCAGTGACTCAGTGATGTATTTATCCATGGCTTCCCTCTCCGGGGCCGAAAGGGAATACAAGCGCCCTCTTGGGGGGGTAGTACCTGGGAGGAGATCGATGGAGCAGTCGTAGGGTCTGTGGGGCGGCAGAGACAGAGCACATGTCTTGCTGAACACTTGTGTGAGGTCCTGGTATTCAGAGGGAACATTGGAGAGGTCTAGGGGTTCTTCCTTGGAAACAGGGTGTGACGAGTGGGCTCTGGCAGAGTGGAGGCATAAAGACAGACAAGCAGGGCTCCAATCCAAGATGGTGTTCTTGGCCCAGTCAATGCTGGGGTTATGTCTGCGCAGCCAGGGAGCCCCCAGGACAACAGGAGCATGAGAACCCTCCATGATGAAGAAAGAGATGGTCTCAACATGGTTACCAGAGATTCTTAGAGTGAGAGGGGGGGTGCGGCGAGTGATGGATGGTAGAGAACTTCCATCAAGAGCCTGGACTGACAGTGGGGTGTCCAAGGCCAGAAAGGGTATTCTTAGTTCCCTTGCAGTAGCAGCGCACATCAGGTCTTGGTCAGATCCAGAGTCAATGAGTGCTTTGAGTGGTTGGGCCTTGTTCTGGAAGATGATCATGATGGGTAGCAAGGGGCATTGGCCTGAGAGATTTCTCTGAGAGAGGTCCTCCAAGACTCCTAGATTCATTGGAGGGCCTATTGTTTTAACGGGCACTGAAGGCGGAAGTGGCCTACTTGGCCGCAGTAGAAGCAGGCCTCTTGATCCCGCCGCCGTTGGCGTTCCTCAAGAGAGATCCGGGCCCGGTCTATCTGCATAGGCTCAGCAGGGGGATCGGTAGTTTGTGGATGGGTGATTGGTCTCATTCTTACAAGGGGTCTGGTGCGTTCTTGGCGTCTGAGCTGGAGGCGTGCATCGATGCGACCTGCTAGATCCATGAGACCATTCAGGTCTGAAGGGAGCTCCTGAGAGACCAACTCATCCTTTACGGCCTCGCTCAGTCCATGAAAAAACACGTCGCACATTGCGCATTCATTCCATCCACAAGAGGCCGCCAGGGTGCGGAACTCGATGGCGTAATCGTAGACTGAGCGTGCTCCCTGACGGAGTCTCAGCATCTGCCCAGCTGCCTCCTTGCCAGAAAGTGAGCGATCAAAGACTCTTTTCATCTCTCTGGTGAATGCGTTGTAATTAGTGCAGCAGGGGTCGTCGGCGTCCCATAGTGCCGTTCCCCACTCACGTGCTCTTCCAGAGAGAAGTGTGATGACATAGGCTATTTTTGAACGTTCCGTGGGAAATGTAGAGGTTTGTAACTCGAGAGACAGGGAGCACTGTGAGAGGAAGGCTCGGCAGGTGCCGGGTTCTCCATTGTAGGACTGAGGGGGTGGCAGGCGGGGTTCTCTGATCAGAGGAGGTGGAGAATGAACTGGAGCTGGGGGTGATGAGACCTGGAACTGTTCAATCCGAGATGCAAGTGCAGTGAGGGTGTCCGCCATAGACCTTAGGTTCTGATTCACTTGCTGAATCTCCCCCTGGTGGGTGCCGAGAAGGGTGCCCTGTGCCTCCAAGGCAGTCCTGAGTTGACCTAAATCCGCTGGGTCCATGTTGGCTGAATTATTCTGTCACGGCTGGTCCGTGTGAGGCAGGCTTGGAGGACCCAAAAGCAGACACAATAGGTCGGATTCAATATAACAGAGTTTATTTCAAAATGAGGAGGTGAAACAGAGAGAGAGAGAGATGATCAAAAGAAACCAGTACTTGGGGTGCTGTCTGAAAAGAGCTGTGGCGTGGCTTGGTTGTGGAGGTGGATGAGAGACAGAGCACTGAACACACAGGTTGAGCAAGCACGCTGTGTGGAGAGGTGAGGGCTGTGGTGCACGTGTAAAATCCGATGTGCAGTTTGAGGGAGAGATTGGAGATTCAGCAATCCTGAGGATAAAGGCAGGGCCGGAGTCAAAAACAGAAGCAAAGGTTCAAAGCCGGGTTATCAGTCAATGTAGTGAACAGTTCCAACTCGTGAAGCTAAGGGTGTAACCGGAAGAGAAAAAAGTGACGAATGAGATGCAGAGCAGGTGTGCTCATGCCGGTGAATGAGGCGGCAAAACAGAAGCCGTGGGATGGAATGTGGAGAGGAGTTGCAGGTGATCATGGCTTGGTTAGAGCGGAGGGCGTGACATGGCGTACTGTTACATATAGTCTATTTTTCTTTCAAATAATTTTCCATTATCTTTACACTAAGTTTGTTTATTATTAAAAAATATAGGGGCGGCACTTATTTTACTATATATTCTTAGTTCTTCCGGGTTACTCTACAGTTCTCGACAGACAGGCCATGGGTAAGCATCTCTCTCGCACTAATTTCTTTTGCCTGTTTTTCCCCCACTCATTAGTCTACTTCTGCCAGTGCTTCTGCAAAGCAGCTTTCCACAATTATAAGAATTATGGAAGTTTGTATGAAATAAATCATGAATAAATCAAAATGATCAGATTGTCCCTGATGAGCAAGCCACTGGCGATAGTAGCAAGGAAAAACTGCCTGAGATGGCAGTATGAAGAAACCTTGAGAGGAACCAGTCTCAACAGGGAACCCATCCTCTGTTCAGTGATAACGGATAGCAGGGATTGATCTGCAGTCATACTGTGTGTTAGTAGGCTGGAAGTTCAGTATAGCAGGAGATGTGTTTAATTTAATATGGAGTCCAGGTTCGTTATTGGAGGCTCAGGTAGACTGTGGGATTATAGTCATATTTGTGGACTACAGTTGTCTTCTTGAAAAAGTGGAACCATCCCCAGTCACCACATGCATCCCATACAGACCACACGGGGCATCCATGCAGCGAGGTCTCCAACCAGAAGCGGGACATCAGGACGAGTCAGACAGGTCCAGAGGGCAGATAGTGTCTGGATCAATAGCAGTTCAGGAACAACATGTATAGTTCGACAGACAGATTTAAAGAGAGAGAGAGAGAGACAGAGAGAATAAGAGAGAGAAGAGGAAAGAGCAGAAAAGAAGGAGAGATAACAGTTAGGTATGGTCGCAGTGTATAAAGTGAATGTATATTTAGTGCAGAATGCAAGCGGGGACTCCGGCAGGACTAACTATGACAGCATAACTAAAAGGGAGAGCCAGAAGGAAACACAGACATGTGGGCTCTCTGAGATGTAATCAATCACTTCTCCATCAACAAACCTGAGTGATCAATGAGATTGTGGAAGACAGCATCTAAACATACCAGTTCACCTAACTACTCTATGTCCATGAGTCCCCCAGATCTGCTCCTTTACCTAAGGCAACTCTATTTACAAAATGCTTGTCTAAATAAATAGGTTTTTAGCCTAGACGTAAACACTGAGATCTGCCCCTTTGCTGTAGTTTTCATAATACATGGTACTGACAAGAAGCCTGCACCTTTGATCAAATTAGGAGTGGCGGACTGTAAGACACTAGCAGTTCACTCAGATACTGCAGCGGGGGACCATTTAATGCTTTATACATCACAAGCAGTAGTTTAAAATCTATGTAAAATTTCACAGGGAGCCAATTTAGTGTAGATAAGATAGGGGTGATGTGCTCGTATCTTCTGGTTCTAGTGAGGACTCTTGCTGCTGCATTCTGGACTAACTGAAGCTTGTTTATGCACCTAGTTGAACAACCAGACTGTAAGGCGTTACAATAGTCCATCCTAGAGGCTATAAATGAATTACTTAGTTTGCATCTGCATCTTCATAGTCTGCATCATTTAGTGACAATATATTCCTTATCTTCTCAATATTTCTGAGATGAAAGAATGCTATCCTGGTAATAATATCTACATGTGCTTCCACTGAAAGACTGGAATCTATAATCACACCGAGGTCTTTCACTGTTGCACTTAATGGATCAGAAAGCTTGCTTCTACCTGCATGCGGTCCTATGTCTAGAACATCTGTCTCATCAGAATGAAGCAGAAGGAAGACGCTGAACTTTAGCAAGCTGTTTTTTCTTATCTGGTTTTGCAGAGACATATAACTGTGTGTCATCAGCATAACAATGAAAACTAATACCATGCTTATGAATTATGTTGCCCAGCAGGGCCAGTTCTAGACAGGCACATATGGGGGGGCAGTCAGAAATGTGAAGGAGGCATCATGTGTACACACCATGTTCAAGCACTGTTTTTCCCCCTGTGCTTATAGTAACAGTATTGTCCTTGCTGAATTTTATTGTTGGCTGCGTCCAAAGCCTGGAGAAGTGGATTGCACTTTGTCGGGCCTCTACCTTCAGATCTGTCCAACTTGGGTGTCCCACTTGAAGGCTAAGCTCCTGCTGGTATAGCTTTTAAGGTCACTGAGGCATGCAAACCCCCTGACCGCAATAAGGTGGCAATCCCTCAGGGGGGGAACCTGAAAAATAAAAATTCAATAAATAAAACTAAATAAAATATATTATCCTTATACCAGATTTTATCAATCAATGTCATAACATTTATCTTAGCTGGATGGTCTCATTCTCAAAAATGTTTAACCTAAAGTAAGACTTAACATACTATAACTAGAATATTTACAAAACTGAAAGGTTGTCTTATGAATAATAAAAAACTAAGTTAAAGCACATGGGCTATAGAAATGAACAGCTCTCTTCTCTCCAATCCACTCTACAACAACAGTCTCCTATTTCCCTTTGCAAAAACTTTCACGAATTCATCTATGTCCTAGTTATTTGTTAAGGACTCCTCATGGGCCACGATCGCCAAATTCTGCTTTCTTTTATGTGACATGGTGCGACGATAGGGCGTTAGAACTCGTGAAACAGGGCTGTTACATACAATTTATGTACTTCAGGAAAGGCTTCCTTGTACTCTTGCAGGTGTTTACACACAGAGGACAGGTCATTTTTTGAGCAACATCATTTTTCATTTTTCAGACTTGCATTGTCTGTCACTGTGCCAACCAGCACAGTCAGAGGCTGCAACTGAGTTGAATCTAGAAATGCACAAGATTTGGGTACAAGACTAGATATGGCTTTCATCAGGTCAACATTCCTCTGTGAAAATTTTGTCTCCATTTCTAAAATGGCCCTGTCAAGGATCTTTTCAGAGACTGATAGGGATTAAGGTAAGGATTATTAAAGTCTGTATGGCCCACAGTTGAGATCACAACACTTTGACCGAGGTGTTTGCTTATTGTTGTTCTTATCTTTGGAAGATGTGAATCATCTCCAGCAGCCACCTCAGATAACTGCCCAATACTCATTTTTACAAATGTTTTTTAGACCATCTTCTTGGTCTATGAAACATTTAAGTCTAAGATATTGACCTTACACCAATAAGATAAGTGCTGCTGTTTTCTCCAGATAAGCCTTTTTGTCGTTGCTCTGGAACAGACCAACCACCATTGTATAATTCGAGAATTTCACAATTGAGTTGGAGTTGTGTTGCGCATACGTAGCAGTCATGGGTGTAGAAAGGGAAGAGCAGGGGACTCGGAACACACCCTTGAGGTGATCCGATGTTCAATGTAATGCTTAATCCAGAAGCAAAATGAGTGACCAAGGCCCAGTTCAATGAGCTTCATGATGAGTCGGGAAGGGACTACAGTGTTAAAAGCTGAACTATCATCAATGAAAAGAAGCTTTGCGTAATTCCCTTTCCCAATGTCCAGATGTGAATGTGTTCTGGCCCAGCCAATTGTAGTGAAAGTTTTAGTGACCCCTGCTGGTGATTTTTATAAGCGACATGTGACAGGAAGTAATGTAGAGAAAGCAATGGGTAGAGCATCTTGTAACCTAGGAAAATCCTTTGCCATCCTCAGTGTTATCCCTTGAGAAGGTATTCCCTGCAAGTAAATCTGTTTGTTATATTGACTATTTGCAGTTGAGTATATATATATATATATATATATATATATATATATATATATATATATATATATATATATATATCTTAATAATAAGATGTTTGCTGTGTCATCATATTTGTATATCTGTATACTCACCATTGGACATATCCATTTCACTATACATTGTTCTCTTGATCTATAAGGTAATTATAGTAGCTGTTGTGTTTGTAATTTTATCTACTTACCTGGCATTTGTGTATGTGATGATTATCAGTGTATGTATTTGTGTTTTCAGTTTCACACTGTTTGTACGATAAAGGCACTGTCAACATCATATCCTGCTTCCGAGAGTTATTGTATAAAGGTATTTAAGTGAATGGGAGATAAGTGAAAGGGAGATTCAGTGAGGCCAGTTATAGAAAGTGTAGTATGAAGGACATGGGAGATGGCATCAAAATGTTATGTACACGCAAATAATTAAAAATAAACACATTTATATGAATTATATATATAAGTTTATATATAAAAAACAATTATTTTAATGTCTGTAATGGATGATGGACACAATTCAGTTTTTTGTTGATTTGAATGCCATTTCCTTTACTTCTACTTCTAAAAGTAGGACTAAAATTGCATCACTGGCCACTTAGGAGTGATTTCTTACTCTAATATGGTCCCTGAGCTACTGGCATAAGGGTAATACCTAACAAAAGAAAAGATGGCTTCTTGTCTTCAGAAAAACATGGGTTATTTAGTAAAAACTGAAACATTTTGGAGACTTTTTCATATTTTATTTATCAAGTTTATTTTATTGTATTAAGTGCAGTACAACCAAAGTAACTTCATTCAACAAAATGCATCTACCTAGATATTTACTTTATAAAACATTACAAAGTTAACCTTATTCTACCTTATTCTATAACTGCATCAAACCATCCTTTCTATGTATCCCTGAGCAAATTATATGATTAAATAAATACTGACTATAGATAAAAAAATATATATTAATCAAACAAAGTAAATGTCAGCTAAAACACAAGTGTGACCTATGACACAAAGGAAATCTAACAGAATAAATGCATACAAGTAATAAAAATACTAAATATCAAGAACGCAATATAACAGAAACCACCTTACAGACCCCTTTATGTCAGGGGCATGCGTGGAAAGAGGAAAAACCCAAAAGCAGAAACAGATAAACTAGGACAAATTTTATTGTGTTTTCTTGGTGAAAGTGTGAGGGCTGGTGTGTATGCATTAGAGCTGGTATGTGTTTGTGCTGTCTGGGAATATAATAAGGCGATATAATCAGGGGCGAAGACGAGAGGAGAATCCAAAGAGTAAGCAGGGGTCGGCAATGGGCAAGATTACACAGGAGAAATTATCAAGGGTACAGGGCACACGAGCGAGACACTGAGGACCTGAGTGGTGCGGCACATCCTTGGCGTGCTTATAAAGCCGAGGGATGATTACCTGATCAGATACCGGTGTGCCATGATTGAGAGTGTAGCGTGCGGGGGGGGGGGGGGGGGTTGTAATTTCTGTAATGGATTTAAACCTGTGAAAAGCTCAGTGAGTCTCGCAGGCTCGTGACAACTCGTACTAAAACTGCACTTACTGACTGAACACATGCACAAATGTTTTGGGACTGTTGTTTTTTAAAAGCTAGTTTATTAAAACAAAAAAAGGAGACTCTGAAAGACTCAGGAAGATGCTTCGGCCTCTATCACTGTGTCTGGTCTTTTGTCCTCAGTAGGTTCAGCTGTGAAATAATATGAACACTTTAGATCAGAATCTTATTAAATGTTAGTGTTTAATTTTATGTCTAATGAAGACCATTGTGACTTCTTACTTCGAGCTCTGTAACATTTCACTGCCAGAATGATGGTCACCAGCACATATGGAGAGGCCGCTAACACACTGCTGAGGAGCTTCAGTACTGACAGTGGAGCTTTTTCATGTGAGAGAACTGGAGGGAAAACAAAAGTATGGATAAAATATACACACACACTATATTGCCAAAATATTCACTTGCTTGCTTTCACATACATGTGAACTTGAGTAACATACAACTCTTAATCCATAGGGTTTAATATGATGTTGTCACGCCCTTTGCAGCTATAATAGCTTCAACTCAAACTATTCCCACAAAGTTGGCAGCATGAAATTGTCCAAAATGTCCTGGTACTGTATGCTGAAGCATTAAAAGTTCATTTCACTGGAAGTAAGGGGCCGAGTCTAACTCCTGAAAAACAGCCCCACACCAGTTCCAATGTGACTGTGCACCAGTGCACAAAGCAAAGTCCATAAAGACATGAATGAGCGAGTTTGGTGTGGATGAACTTGACTGGCCTGCACAGAGTCCTGACCTCAACCTGACAGGACACCTTTAAAATGAATTAAAGTGGAGACTGTAAGCCAGGACTTTTCGTCCAACATCACTGTCTGACCTCACATACTGTATGCACTTCTGGAAGAATTATCAAAAATTCCCATAAATACACTGCTAAACCTGGTGGAGGTTTATTCTTTCCCAGAAGAATAAAAGCAGTGTAGTGGGAGCACAGAGTGGGAAATGGGGTGGGAGGACTGTGTGAGAAATGAAAATGATTCTCATGGCTCACAGATCAGGGCAGTCAGGAGCGGCTCTGTCTAACATACTGTGTGTTTATCAGACAAATGTAGAAAACCACATTATATGTGTAGTAAATATTTCAAGAAGTTTAAATATCAGCCCTGCGTATTTGTTTTTTACATGATATTTTATAAATTATGTCTCAAATTCCTAACCAGACTGTACACATTACTGTCTTTTTAAAACTGTCTTTTTAAGTTAAATTTATGTTTATGGTGTGTTGTTAATTTATGTCGTTGCATGTATGTAGCACCTTGGTCCTAAATGAAACACAGGTAAACATGGACTAGGACAATCTGTATTGTTAAAAATCTAATTCAAGTCAGAAGATCTGGTTTCCTCACCTCTGACTGAAACCCAGCTTTTGGGTGACTCTCCTCTCTCTGGGTGTTTACAGTGGTAGAAACCTTCATCTGACTTTGATACTCTACTGATGGTCATCTTTCTTGTAGTCTGCTTTTGGAGAACTGAATCATCTTTATAGAAATCAGCACCAGAGTCTGAGATCTTTGTGTTGCGATATAAACAGTGTAAAGTCAGAGGATTCCCCTCAGTTACAGGATGGACAGGACTCTTCAAGATCACACTACCATCTGTAGGAAAGAGAACAACAACACTGAAAACCCAGGGTGCATAACAGTGTTAATTTTGCCATCTTATTTTGATTTAGTTTTTGATTTTATTCTTAATCTTTTGACTGAAATGTACATTAGTCACAATTTAATCTTTAAAGGCTTGTTTTAGTCTATTTCAAGAGACAGAAATGTAATTCTATTAGTCAATAAAATAATAATGTAACATATATTTATATTAATACAATAACAATTAATTTAAATCACATACTGTCAAGCCACACTATATGAATAAAATATTTTTATTTCAAAATACAATTTTATTAAAATGACCCGTGGTTTGTCTAATAAACAGCTACAGTGCAGTGAACAGTCTACAAGCAATATGGTTTCACTATGACTAAAGAGGATTTTGTTTATAACAATGCTATTAGAGCTATATAAATTGTGCTATTTACAAATTTCATATAATTTTTCAGCAGAACCTCTGTTTCACTGAATAATCCATGACTTTTCATGAATATGTAAGACCTATTGACTCCTGGCTCAGATGGCACCAGGTTTCACCAGGACTCCTATTGATGTGTGTCAGCTGTTCACACCCATATATTCAGATTCCCCGCCCACAAAAACAGGCCTTCTTTTGAGTGAAAAAAAATAAAATAATAATAAAGCATGGTGTTTAGAACATTCATCGAAACACAACACACAAACAAAAAGAATAAAAATAAAAAAAACTAAACAGCAGAAATATGTTATTGTAAATTAATCACTGAAATAAAGCAGCTCACGTCGCCTCGCATTCCGCACAGTGTTTATTTAGTGAGTATATATTTGTGTTTGTTGTATTTCTGGGGGATTATGTGAAGAGAAACTGCAATTTGTAAAAATAAATCTCATATAAACCTCTCATGTCGCCACATGCATTCAACTGCCTTTTGATCAAAACTCTGCCAAGTAAAAGTGCACATCCGCAAGTTCACGTAAACATTTCATAATCACCACACTACACTAAAAGGCTTATTCACAACCACATTTCAGCCATTTCCAGACAACATGCATGTACTGTGTTGTTGTTTGTGATCTAAGTATTTTATGAATTAAATAAAGCCACTCTCTTCAGTGCACACTTTTATTTTGCACTTTTCATCTCCCTTTGATCAAAACGCTGCTGATATGAGCCGATACAAGCAGCTTCATTTCAGTCATAATATTTTCACATATGTTTAAGAATATCTATGTAAAAATATATATTTTTTATTTTCTTGCTTTATTCAAGCCCTTTCTGTTCTGTTGGACATGGACATGCATCAGCACATCACTTACCAAACAACACAGCAATTAGTATTTACTTGCATCTGAATAGGATCGTTTACATAAATCTTTCATGTGAATGGGCTGCTAAGCGCGGGGGCTGGGCTCCGACACGTGTGGAGACGAGAATCTGACATACGTCTGTTTTTTATTTTTAACAATAATTTAATAACAAACATTATTTGGCAAAGAAACTTTTTGAAAAGAAAAAGTTTGTGTAAATATTTTTTCTGGGTTGCTACAATATAATTATATTCACAAAAACACTGGCAAAGAGAAAAAAAAAACTGTTCTCCAGAAGAAATTCATTTATAAAATAAATGGCAAATATATGTACATATTCTTATTTCGCTATTAATGTGGCTAATAATAATTAAACCTGAAACTGAGGTGGACCAATGGCAGCGCGGAAATGTAGCGAGTTCCGTTTTTTTGCACAAGGTGTTCACATGGAGGTAGAAGCCTCCCTCTCTCGCGCACACACTCCTAATGAGCGCGGTATTTCATGACATGCTGAGGAATTTGTGTGAGTGAAAAAAACACTTCATTACATGTTATGTACGACTAACACTAACGTTGACAGTAATTTTTATTAAAAAGGCTGAAAGAAAAGCGGTTAAAAGAGGTGCGAAGCATCCAAACCTTTTAGCGACTTTCTTGGTAAGCCTTGTACAACTCAAAGCTACTCAAATTGTAGTTGTGTGTAAGAATTGTGTACTACTGTATTGGTAAAATGGCAGCTAACAATGTGATTTATTATATAATTATTATTCCCTAACCCTAAGAAATTGGTCAAATGATCACAGACATGGTATATATTATGTACATACTCTTTATTTGAGAAATGCATGTACACATCTAAGTTCTGTTCAAAATGTAGAATGTAGAATGAAAATATTTATGATATTTTTGTGACCTTGTCTGTTCAAGGTCAGGTTTTTGTTCTTTGTTTGATCATTTAATTTCATTGGCGTCCTGCTTGTGATGGGACGCGATGTTCTGATGTCTGTAGTCTGAATCTGTTTCGGCCTTCTGGTGGTTCTCAGGAGGGTTTGGACTGGCGAGCCTCCCTTCAGCCTTTCTTGAATTTTTTTTTATTTTTATTTTTTTCTGAAAGAAACACAAGTATTTCTAAACATTTTGTATAAGTGGTTGGGAATTTAACTAACTTTCTTTTCCTCAATTTTTCTTTTCTATTGGAGAGACATTTTTTTTTTTTAAAAGCTCAGAGACATTTAAATCTCTACATAGTATCTAAAAACTGTTTTCATGAGAGACTAAGACAATTTCATTGAGAAGTGTTTTTTTTCCATTTTGTTTGGTGTTAAACTGCGATTTTGAATTCAATTGCTAATTGTTTTGGGAAAAAAAGTAAGAGTGAACAATGGATGATGAGAATGTTTGTTAAAATTTTATTTAAATGTAACCTGGAAAAAAAGGATATTAACTTACCTTGTTGAGAAACCAGTCAAAACAAAATTGTGAAACCTGTAAAAACAAACATGTAACAGCAAAAGTTGAGAAGTGTTAAGTCATATTTAAAGATTTTTTTTATTGTTGTTTTGTTTCCTCATATCAAACAATCTCAACTCACCAAAGTTTTATGTTACATATACATGTTGTGTGGTCAGAAAAATGACTCTTGAGTCATTTCACGGTTGTTGGTCCCCAGTTGTGTGGATTTTGTGTGGACGACAAATTAGCACTATACTTATTAGCCGAGACCAAGCGCTACAAGTGCAACATTAAACTCTTCTTCTTTGTCTTTTGGCTGTTGTACTCTTTCTAGACATAAAACCATATTGCTGCACACAAATGCTCACCTCTGCCCTTAACCTAGCTTCCTCTACTCTTTCCCAAAGCTTCATTGTATGGCTTATCAGCTTTATTCCACTATACTGTAGTTGCCACAGCTCTGCACATCTCCCTTGTTCTTAAAGATCGGCACTAATATAACAATCCTTGTTACACAGACTAGTCAGAAACTCCACTGCCACTTCTCCTAAGCACTTCCATACCTCCACAGGTCAGTCTTTAGGACCAACTGCCTTCCCACTCTTCATCCTCTGTAACACCTCCTCACCTGACTCTTACTGATTTTTGCTACTTCATGAAAACAGTCACCGCTTATATGTTTTGTTCTCTTTCATTTTTTTCATTCATCAACTTTTCAAAGTACTCCTTTCATCTTCCCATCACCCTCCTGGCACCTGTCAGTACATTGCCATCCCCATCATTAATCACTCTAACCTGCTGCACATCCTTCTGATCTCTATCTCTCGCCAACCTGTACGGATCCACCTCCCCCTTTACTGTTCAACCTAGCATACAAGTCCTCATATGCTCTTTGTTTGGCCTTTGCCACCTCTACCTTCACCTTACGCTGCATCTCCCTGTACTCCTGTCTACTACTTTCAGTCCTCTCATTGTCTCATTTTTTCTTAGCTAATCTTTCTTTGTATAAACTCCTGGGCTTCCTCGTTCCACCACTTTGTCCTCTTCACCTTCCTCACCACCAGGGTCATTTTACACACGACCATCCTGCGTTGCCTGGCTACACTCTCCCCTACCAATACTTTGCAGTCACTGATCTCCTTCAGATTACAACGTCAACACAAGATATAGTCCACCTGAGTACTTCTGCCTCCACTCTTATATGTCACCCTTGTTCCTGCCTCTTCTGGAAGAAAGTATTCACTACTGCCATTTCCATTCTCTTTGTAAAGTCCACCATCATTTGTCCAAACCTGCCCATTACATTCTCATCACCTCTTCCTTCTCCAACATATCCATTACAATCTGCACCAATCACCACTCTCTCACCTCAGGGGATGCTCTGCATCACTTCATTTCTCCTTCACTTCTAACTCACATTCTACCTGTGGGGCATAATCACTAACAACATTGCACATCACACCTTCAATTTCCAGCTTCACCCTGATCTGTTACTCCTTTCACCTCCAGAACATTCCCTACAAAAACCTCTTTCAGAATATCTCCTACTCCATTTCTTTTCCTATCCACACCATGGTAAAACAACTTGAACCCTGCTGCTTAGCTCTTAGCCTTGCTACTTTTCTGGTCTCCCTGACACACAGTATATCCACCTTCTTTGGATATACTGTGATAGTCCCCATCATAGTCCCAACATTACCACCGTCACTCCTAAACTCTTGCCTTCCCTCTTTTCTCTCTGTGTCTATGAACACGCCTTCCTCCTCTCCTTCTTCGACCAAGAGTACATTAAACTAATGACACTAATTTACGAGTGGCAACTCAACATGTTAGTGAGCATAGAAGCTAATGATAATGAGCTTAATTATGTGCCTTCACTCATTAATACTGCTTTGCAACATCAAGGCTAAATAATGCTACAGACTTAACTGGCGGAACTAAATAACTGCAACTGGTCATAGCTTGAGCTAAGTATATTGATCACCACCCCAAGTATATTTGCCGACCCTTTTGAAGATCTGTGCATCTGCCATCTGCAATTGATTAACTGGTAACAGAAGATTACTAGACAGTTCCCTCTAGCGCTAGTAGGCTAGTAGCTGGTAGAATGGTGTACTGAGACACAGTGAATGCAGCAGTTCAAAAGTATAAGAATGTTGTACTGGGGTCACACAGTTTCACACAGTGAACAGACTGCTCTTTAAAAACACAGGAGGATTAACCCTTATAACTAATGCAGTGCAGATCTGTGTAGCAAAACAGACTGATTTAAAAAAAATAATAATAAACTGCTTATACAGCAGTCCAGACAGTGTGTGGTAACTGGAAGTTTTCAGACATCACACTGTGCATTTATCCTTATTATTATGATTATGATTATTATTATCACAGAAACAACATAAAATGCATGATCTTATGAATCTGTGCTATCCCTTTGCCTATGCAACCCATCTTTTCATTTAATTTAAGTTTGTATAGTTGGTTAAAATTAATAAAAATACATTTCATCATTTTGCCTAAATTGTGCAGAAAAAAAGGTTATGTCTCTAATCCATACAGAGTCAGAAAAAACCCCACACATTTCAGGAAAATAAAAACTTACTACTAATATTTGAATACTTAATGCATTGCTATATATATATATAGAGAATATGAATATGAATAAGTACGGTTGGCAGTACCACTCAATTCCTTTTAATCTGATACCAAGTAATCCTAAGGCTGGGATTGTGATTCCGCTGTTGATTAGGTTGTTTTAAAGTCTTTCTATGTGCACGAAAACAGAAAAAGTCTGATTTTTTCTAGTTGAAGGCGTTGGTATTAGTATGAAACAATATTAAAGCTAAATTTCTATAGTAATTAATAAACACAGGCTAAATCAGGCTTAAGGACATGCATGTACTGTATTAGCAGAACAGCTGACAAGAAATGAGATGTGGATGAACCAATATGTAGGAAAAAAAAATCTACCACACTGTTTGTTGCAAAATTTTTGATATTACAAAATAACATTTTAAGTAGACCAAGTGTCACGGCAAGAAAAAGTATGTGAACCTTTTGGAATTTCATGGTTTTCTGCATGAATTTGTAAGTCAAGGGTATTGACAAATATACAGTAATGTGCTTAAAATAACACAAAAAATCTGATCTTTCATGTCTTTATTGTGAACACCCATAAAAACATAGAAACATAAAAAGTCATAGTGCTAGTGGAAAAGTACATAAATCTCTGAGTTAATGACCTCAAAAAAACTAATTGGAGTTGGGACGTGTGGACTAGAACTACTTCGACAGACTGTTTGCGTTTGCACCAGACAAGAAGAAAACGCTTACGTGAGCTATGAACCGGCAACAAGAGCTTTCAGAGGATCTACGATCACGGTTGCTGATTTACAGAAAAATGGAGAGGGTTGCAAATTGATATAAAAAACTTGAAATTCATCAGTCTACAATTACTCAAATGCAGACATTTTGGGACTGTGGCTACTCTACCAAAAAATGTGCACCCAGTCAAAATGACCCAAAGAGCACAACAAAGACTCATCAATGAAGTAAACAAACAGTAAAGAGTAAAGGCCAAATATTTGCAGGCATCATTGGAACTGGCTAACATCTGTGTCCAAGAGTAAACAGTATGTAAGACAACAGGGTGGAATGCAGGGTGTCCACGGCAGGACACCACAAAGGAAGCCGCTGTTTACTATACTAATTCCCAAGTGTATCAAAAAAGTCTACAGGATAATGTGAGAATGTCTGTACATCAGCTGGCACTCTGTAGAAGTTGGGTGAAGCAACAGAACAATGATCCAAAACACCAGAACAAGTCCACAGCAGAATGGCTTCAGAAAAAAAGAGATGCTCTGGGACGACTTGCCTGGTTGAGGTCACTGCCATGGAGGGGTCAAACAGTTATTAATTCGATTGTTCACTTCCTTTTTCCACTACCATTTTAAATGTTGAATTAGTGTGTTTAATAAAGTCATGAAAGATCAGACTTTTTTGTGTAATTATTTTAGGCACATATATATATATATATATATATATATATATATATATATATATATATATATATATATATATATATATATTTGTCTATACCCTCGACTTAGATGAAGATCAGATCACATATGATGACAAATTAATGAAGAAAACCATGAAATTCCAAAGGATTCACATTTCTGGCCATTTTTTTCTATTTCCTGCCATTGTATTTTAAAAAGCATTTTGACTCTTTAATCACCATAATTCATATACAGGGTCTAGCCATAGCCTGTCTAATGACAGAGCAATCTAGATCGTAACATCATCATATTAGTCTAATATACAAGTATAATTACCCTTAATAATCCTACTACAAATTTTACACACGCAAACATGCGCATGCACACACACAGACACATTGACACATACACCCACTAGCTTGCAAACAAATCCAGAGAGAGAAGAGCAGGAGGAAGGGGGCTGCTGTGTATTACAACTTTCACATAAACACACCAGTTTACCGATACCGATAACTCTCACACACACACACGCGGAGACACGCTGTACCCATGTTGAACAGCTGTCTGAGGTCATGACAGACATCTTTAATCTGTCCTTATATCAATCAACAGTTCCTACTTGCTTTAAATCCACCTCCATTGTGTCTGTGCCTAAGCACTCCAAACCTATGTGCCTTAATGATTACCGCCCAGTAGCACTGACACCCATACTCATGAAGTGCTTTGAGCGGCTAGTCCTAACAAAACTCAAGAAAAGCCGACCACCCACAATAGGAGCATTGAAGATGCTGTTTCCCTAACACTACACACGGTACTATCTCACCTGGATAATAAGAACACTTACATAAGAATACTGTTTGTGGATTTCAGTTCAGCGTTCAACACAGTCATCCCCTCCTGATTAGTAAGCTTACTGATCTCGAAATCAACACCTCTCTATGCAGCTGGATACTGGATTTTCTGACGAACAGACCACAGAATGTTAAATACCATCACCTCAACCATCACCCTGAACACTGGCATTCCACAAGGCTGTGTACTGAGCCCCTTCCTGTTTTCACTGTACACACATGACTGCAGCCCTATGTATGGTTCTAATACCATAATTAAGTTTGCAGATGACACAACAGTGATTGGCCTTATCAATGACAATGATGAGACTAACTACAGGGCAGAGGTAAAGCACTTGGCCGAGTAGTGTGCTGACAATCACTTGCTCCTGAACACCAATAAGACCAAGGAGCTCATTGTGGACTTTAGAAGGAGTAGAGGTAACACACACTCCCCTGTCTACATCAACGGGACAATGGTCGAACGTGTTACAAACTTCAAGTCCCTGGGGATACACATTTCTGAGGACTTAACTTGGTTCACTAATACCTCCAGTATCCTCAAGAAAACTCCCCAGCACCTCTTCTTCCTGAGATCACTGAGGAAGAATCACCTTTCTAAGGATATAATGAACAATTTTACCGTTGTGCAGTAGAGAGCATCCTAACCAGCTGCATTACAGTCTGGTACTGTAACTGCTCTGTCTTGGACCGTAAATCCACCCAAAGGGTGGTGTAAACTAATATATATATTAGTTTTATTGATCTGTGTATATGTTTATATTGCACTGCCAACTTGCACTTCTGGTTGGATGCTAACTGCATTTCATTGCCTTGTAACCATGTGCAATGACAAAATTTAATCTAATCTAATCTAATCTAAAATGATTGACTGAGCTCTCTCAGTGGGGAGGGATGAGAGGTACTTAGTGTTCCCACATTAATCCATTAACCCAATCAGGGGCGTCTGTGAGCTCATGCAAGCGGAAGGAACGGATAGCGCTGTCCTCCGAGTGTGTTAAGCCGCCCCAACGGTGTGTGAGCGAGCAATTCGAAAAGATGTGGTTGGCTGGCGTCACGTGGTTCAGAGGAACACGTGACAGTCTTCGGGCCTTCGACAGAGAATGGCAAAATGTGAACTGAATGTGAAAGCCTGTTAGCCGTTAGCTACTTCACTAATTTCAGAATGCACACCTGTTAGCCAACCCTGAACTCTCTAATACACTCGCCGGCTGTTAACAGTGCCATGAAGTGATTACATTTAGCCTTAATCTTGGGCCACAAATCTAAGAAATTATTAATAAGTATAACATTTTCTATTTCAAAGTAGGAAACACACACTTTATTTCACTGTATTATTGTATTCCTAATCTGAGGCAGGCGGGGTTCAGATTGACCTGCCGTGTGGTCCAAATCCGGACCGGAGCCCAGACTTTGAGAAGTTCTGGTCTGGATCATGGTTTATAATTCACTGTGCGATTAATATGACTTCTTCAAAACATGAAAATGACTGAGCAACCAGTAACTAACTGTAAATCCTACACTAACCCAGTAGTACCTTCTGTTTCCTAGGTACCCAGAAGGTGAGGAGAATGAAACAGGAAGGCAGTGGACAGTACTGAGAAACTTACGAGAGATTTACTTTATATTTCAACTTATTCCACTTTATAATATCTGCTAACTTCCAGGTTCCAGGGTTGAATCCCAGATAGTTATGTGAAGCTAGTGCACTATGTAGGGTGCAAGTTAGAATCCCTTGTTCCTCACACAAAGTAGTGCCCTTAATCAGGGGTTAGCGAGGGATTTAGATGGATTCAGTCTTGTGTTAGAAGATAGTTAGCTTTATAGCATGTCATCCATCTGCACAATTCGGATGATTTATAAGTGATTACTAAACAGATGAAGTGTTCTTTTAAAGATGACAACATTATTAAGCATGTTTTCCGAAAATCTTCTGTGACTTTAATGTCTTGCTATGCGTGTACATGTGCTGTTTAGACTCTGTGAGAAAGAGGCTGTGGTTATTAATCCTTAAGGTTTTTTTTATGCCAAATCTAGTCACACAAATCTCTTTAAGACGATACAGAATTGTATTTAATTGTTGAAACGTTGTAAAATGCATCTATTTTAAAATTGAATACCGGGACAATGCTTCTGTCAGATGTGTATGTGTGTGTGTGTGTGTGTGTGTGTGTGTGTGTCCTCTCTATATCCCTCTTCACTTCTGCTGTAACTCCTCAAGCTCTTTTGTTGGCAGTTTCTCATCTTTTTTCTCATCATTTCAACATCAGGTTAATGATGTTGCCACACACATCTTTACTACTTTCTTTCTGGTATTGTGTGACTGACTAAAGTGTAAAAATATGTTTTGTTTTTTTCTCTGCATGTCTTACTACATGTCATAAAAGAGGTTAGGAAAAAGTAGTTCCTCTTCTGAATTCATACAATAAGATCACTACTTAAAGACAAACTCCTACTATCATGTCTTTTTTTTTTTTTTTTTTTTTTTACATGACAATCAATTCTCAAAAGCCCTAAAATGAGAGTGCATGTAAAGGATTCTCAGTGTTCGTCAATATTTTTTATGCATTTTTTTTAAATTATACAACATTGATAATGTGCTCGAATCATCAACTACCTTCATGTCCTCTCTCACTGCATTCATAAATATCCTCTTTGGTCTTTCTCTAGACCTCCTGTCTGGCAGTTCCAACCTCAGCATCCTTCTACCGATATATTCACAATATCTCTCCTCTAACACGTCCTGTCTACCCTCATCTATCATCCTGTACATCACCAGAGCAAACAAGTTATGCGAATCAAGGGTGATAAATAAATGTATTTATTCTCCCATGATCTGATCTGATTTAATGCTTGGCAATAATTTATTCAATCAATGTTTGTTACTTTCCTCTAATCATTATTTGTTGTATCATTTTATCATTAACTGTGTGATTTTAAGGTAAAATGATCAATATTATGTTCATAGATGGATCTAAAAGTATTTTCCCTCACATTATATATTATTAAATTATCATATTTTATCCAATTAAGCATACGTATGTAAAACAGATCATGATGGATGGGACTAAAACACTGGATTTGTAAATGGTTGCTGGAGATTTCCTCTGTGTGTCACTACAAGGCTGTTGGCGAGGCGTCTAGTTAAAACTGACCATGCTGTTAGAGACCATTAGAGTTAAGAGTATTGTTGGTGTGGATGAGGTCCTTAATGTGAAGACTTTCTTCTGATTATACAGTTTTCAGATCATGCAGCACTCTTTAATCTTTTACTGTTTTTTTTTAAAGGTAATGAGCAGGTTAATTTGTTTTATTTTTACTTTATATATTGTACAAATTAAAAATAAAACTTGTTTTTATATAATTATTTTTATGTATTATTTTTTTTGGTCTGTGGAACGAATAATTTAAATTTCCATTATTTCTTATGGGAAAATACGATTTAAATACGAAACACTCGATTTTATCAGAGTTCTGGAATACGAGCCCGCTTCCAGAACTAATTATGTTCGTAATCCAAGGTTCCACTGTAGTACTGTATGTCTGAGTGAAACCAAGAGGAACATTTACATAATAGTGATGAGATCTATAAGGCACATTACTGTTCATTTTACAGACTTTTTATCAGAATGTTTATCCTCCATAAGGTTCTGCATCTTCATGAACAATGACTGTCAGCAAGAGAACAACAAACTAAAGGTAAAACACACTGATATGTGAGCCGTGACTGAGCATCTGATTTCTCTTTTTAAACGTTTCTTCATAATGAGATAAGAGTGTGCAGTGTGTGTAAATGTTACTGTGTTGTGACGCTGCTCATATGTTCAGTGTTGTAAAAAAGAACGAACGATTCAGACTAGAAGATATGACGGTGAGCTGCACATTCTGTTTATTATAATATGTCTTTAGCTGCATTGTAATTTTTTTGATTACTGAAACTATAGCTAAAAGTTGTGTATGTAGACGTGTTGGGGGTCTGTTTGTTGAAAATGAAACATTTTATTTCATTTCTGAGCAAAAGTACAAAATGAACTAAATGACTCAAAAAAAGATTAATTCATTTTGATGAACGAGATTCAAAGAACCGAGTCACTAAAATGATCCAAACTTCCCATCACTATTTCACATCACTGCTCAGCCGTGCTGACTGTGGGCGGAGTTTGCTGGGAGGCAGGAGAGACATTAGAAAAGATTAAGAGAGACAGAGAGTTATGACAGAGTATGTCTTTTTATCTCAGCTCCACACAAAGCAGATGAGCAATATATATATATATATATATGATTGTAAATGTTTTTGGTCCAAATAATCAGTGTATCAATGTGTACAGTTCCACATACGTTCATGTGATTTCTCATTAAATAACTTTAATGATCGTGTTTAATCTGACAGGAAAGACATCATCACTAACTGCCTGCTGTTTGCACCTGCATGTGTTCCCTGATTGGCCAGCTCGCTAAATGAGAAACATTTTCCACCAATCACAGCACACACACACACACACACACACACACACACACACACACACTCCCTCTCTAATCTCTCTCTTTCTCTCAGACTCTACAGTCTCTTACACTCAGTGTTTCAGTATAAAATCTCGACCCTCGTCCTCTTCACTCATTCACACTCAGACTCTCCACTCGAGCATGGTGATGTTTCTGAAGCAGGAACTTTATGAAGATCATTAAACAGCCTCTCAGCAGCTCATTAAAAGATTTTTACAGGTTTTTGTGACATTTTCCACTAAATCTAAACTAGTGTTGTTCCACTTGATTTCTGCTAATCTTATCTGCCCTTTTGAGACAAAGGCAGCATCTCTAACATGAAGAAGCGGGAAACTTAACCTGGAGCCATAAAAGTCCAGGCACCTCGAACTCCAGCATTGTAAACTGGCAATCTGATAAACAAAGGAGTCAGTTTTACCCCTCTGAGTTGAGGAAGAACCCTCCCTAACTCAGACCACTGACCATCTCATTGACTCCAGGACACACGTGTTCTCCACATGCCTTTCAATGAACAAAAAGGCACACAGCAGAGACACTATTTAAACAATCTGTAAAGTGTGCTAGTAGGGGTAAATGCTTTATACGTATATTCAGCATGTTTTATGTCCGTGTGTTATGTTTGATTACTCTACATATCTTTAACGGTATTATCAGCATTTACAAACCCCTTTTATTAAACAAAAGTATAAATGACTGTGTAAAATACAGGATGTCTGATATCAATCAAGAGCTTATTTTATTCAAAGAACAGTGGTGTACACAGAAAATTGGTATCATGAACAGAATTCATGAAAAATTACTACATAAAAGGTATTAAAACTCCAATCGGATGGGCCACACGTGACAGCTGAAACACGCCCTAATGTATGCACAAAAGGGGGAGACCAAGTGAGGCGTGGCTAAGCCCTGTGACCACATCTGATCGGACCAATCATCTGTGGGACGGACTGACACAAAGGGTCAATACACGTCGTGTACATCGTCTGCACGCCGTCATCATGACCATCTGAAGAAAGCAGATCGTCGCTTCGGCACTTTTGGGCGCACACCTTCGTCA